>CM069922.1:40571403-40603078 GCA_036172225.1 Cryptocoryne crispatula var. balansae | reverse complement strand
CCACACCACCCACCGACGCAACATCCGCGGATCTCCTCCCCGAACGGGACATCCGCGGATCTCCCCCCGGAACCCCTCACGCCCGGCCTCGGTGTTCGTCGGTGGGTAGATTCCCCCCCCAGTGTGGTGTGTTCTGCAATGTGTGGGTCGCCAGAACCAAAGGTTCCAAAGTATGATGGGATGAAAGAAAAGTCGAAAGCCAGAAAGATGACCGTCGTAGCCTTCGGAAGCGGGGAGATTGTTGAGAGTTCTCGACTTCTCCTCTCTCGGCCGGCCGAAAGAAGAGAGCTATAGTGAACTCCCTTGCCTTCAATCCGGTTGAAGCTCCGCCTCGATCGGATCTACCTAAATAAATGTCCATAAGAAAACATGTAGACAAGTGGAAGGTTTCATTAGTTCTAACGAAAGCATAGCATCGAGCTCGAATTTAAGATTCAAACATGCAAATGGGAAAAGACTAACCGGATTGGGACGAAATCCCAACCCCTATTTTTGGTAGGTTTTAAACGTATATGAAATGCAAAGATGCTCTAAGACGTGCTAAATAACTTGATGATCGGTGCAAAAGCGAAAAAGGGAGACAAAACTCCGATTAAACGGACGATCGGAATCTAAAAATAACGAAAACAAAGCTTCGTCACTTCCTGGTGCCCTTCGTCGATATAGGGCGCCAGGAGAAGGATGCCCTTTATAGGGCGCGTTGACCAAGTCAAAGCGCCCCGTATACGGGGCACTTTAAAGTCTCCGGCCCGAACAGATTTTCTTCTCCTCTTCGCGGCGCCGTGCTCTGGAGTGCCGTGGGAGGCTTCCAAGATGAAGTAGGGGCTCCTCCTTGTAGACAATACTCAAATGAAGCCCATGGAAGAGGGTTTGGGGTGGCCGGATATAAGAGGAGAGACGGGTAAGAAGCTCTCAAAGTTGGAGAAAATCATATTTCCGGGTGACGTAAACAAGAGGGTTTTGGGGGTTTTTGGTGGAAGATTTTGGATCGGTTTGGAGGCTTTTGAGGGTGGAAATGTGGCTTTGGAATCGTAGTGTTGGATGATCTCTAGGGTGGCACGTGGAGTTGGAAACCTCCTCCAAGCTCCAAATGGGGCTCTATTTATAGCCCAAAAGAGGGCACTTTGGCCATTTCCGAAAAGTGCCATGTGGCATAGCGCCTCGTATATGGGGCGCTAGCATCATGAGATATGGTCCGGGATCGACAAGACAAGTCACCGCGGGGGTGTCAAATCGTCAAATCGATCGGATTTGGTTCCAGCAGCCTGCTTATAGGGCGCTGGTGCCCTATAAACAGGGCGCTGTGTGCCCCGTATACATGGGCGCGAGTGCCCCGTTTATAGGGCGCCCGGTGCCCTATAAATAGGGGCGCCCGAGGTGCACCTATATATAGAGAAGGCGCCCGGGTGCCCTATAAACAGTGGCGCTGTGTGCCCTATTCTTGGGGCATTCGGCTGGTCCTGGGGTTAAGCCTTGATGGACCCACCTTCGGAATGTGCCAAAACTTGATCTCAGTCCGTAAAACACGATGGTGTGCTTTAAATATTCTTTATGAAAACAAGAAATTTGAACTCTCCCAACTGGGCCAAAATTGCGTGTTCACAGCCTTGCCTCACCTTGATGTCGGCTTTGTAGGGGAGTGAAATGAATGAAGTGTAGGTGAATGTAGCCGAGCTGTAACGCAGGCGTAACGAAATGAAGTGGTAGTGGACTGGGTGAAAAGTGTGACGCCACAGGTGTAGATTTAGACAACGCCCTCATTGGCCTAGTTGAGTAAAACAAAATCCCCACCGGACTCCGAGATTGCCCTTTGTCTTATCGTAAAACCCTTCCTTTTGTTGATTGGTTAAGTAAACAACTAAAATCCCGCGTGGGGAGAACTCGTAACTCGACAAGACCCGAACCGCATGGTGTGCAATGGACTCGGCGGAAGTGTACCAAGTGCGAAAAGTAAAGAGAAAAAGGCCAATCATCCAAGGTTGGGTTATTCAAATTCATTGGGATTTACTCAAGCATACTGGTTCAGTTTGACATGGAAAAAACTTCTTGTTTCGATTGAATCTTCCGGATTGATCAAAACCTTCTAGTGGAGCCATAGAAAGAAGGTGATGGAAAAGATAATGCAATGATGTATGCTATATTTAACAATGCACTGATGTATGCCAAATACATGATAATGCATGATGTATGCCGGCATGATAATGCAATGATGTATGCTGAGTTTAAAGAAATAGAAATAAATATAAGAAAATAGTTGAAGATATAGGTCAAACATAATGGGTCAGACATCCGTGAAGATACCGTCGTCCCCGTTCATCTCACTTGGCTATAACCGCGGGTCTAAAAGGTGACCGAATCCTTCATCGATTTTGTTGGAGGGGTTCTTCCGACTCGGCCCTTTTAGACTCGAGGTCTTCAACGATATACATGCGAGATATATGATAATACATGCAAAATTCTCGGGCTCCAGCGCCGCGCGCTTATAGGGCTCCGGGCGCCTATTTATTGGGGCACTGTGTGCCCTATTTATAGGGCGCCGGGCGCCCTACTTATAGGGCGCCGGCGCCTACTTACAGTGAGGCACCGGGCGCCTACTTATAGGGGCGCCAGGCGCCCTATAAGTGGGGCACCTGCTGCGGGATTTCAATTTCCCGCTCCTTCCCGAGGCAAGTTGCTTCTATAAGAAGGGGGGTCCCCCCTTCTTCTCCTCCACACCAGCCATGGAGGATTGCCTCTTGCCCCTTCCTTTGCTTCGATGGCTTCTTCCTCCTCCCTACTCCCGATCGGTTCAAATGAGATGAAAAGTTTTTCCGAAGTGCCGTGTCATATTCGGAACCAGTGTCCATGGGAGTGGTAGTGTCTTTATTAGGCACCCTTCTTCGGTTTCTGCCTCTCAAAACCCTTTCTAATTGCGCGGTTATTTTGCGGGACCTTCCGAATTTTCCCGGGGCTCGCCGATACGGCCAAAAAGTGCTATGGATAGCCCGCTTAATGTCGGCTGCCATCAACATTCATGTGCGGACCATTCTTAGCGGGTGGGGCTTCAATGGCATCCTCGTTCACGCCAACCACCTCCTCGAAATATTTCGGGATTTTTCCTTGGCGGGTGCACTTCTCGAGATGTGGCATCCCGATACACACACTTTTGTTTTTGACTCTTTCGAATGTACCGTTCTTTTGGAGGAGGTGGAGGCATTCCTGGGGCTTCGTGCCATGCACAGGTATGGTCCGGCCATGTTTATCCCTGTTGGACCGATCACCGGTTCAGACTTCCTCCGTGGCTTTATGACCACCGGAGAGGCCCGATCCATCATGGTAGGCGGCCGTATTTACACCGAAGCGCTGGCGGATTGGTCCATTGGCGTGATTCAAGGCGCCGGTGACAATGAGGACCTTTGCTGCCCGGTGCCAAAGGCGTCGCCGCTTGCCTTGCCTCGGTGCTCCTATACCGTGTGAGGACGGGTGGCTTGATCCTACTGCCTCCCTTGCATTCGGGGCATTTGGTCCAATGAGTGCATAGCCCACTCGGTCCGGGCTACCTTTATGACGGCCTCGACTTCGCTGGTGTTGGCGGGCCTATGTTTGGCGGCATTCTCTTGTTCGTGTCTTTGGGTTGCTGGCACTTTAAGTTTGGACGTGTGCTTCGGACCGGCCACCGCTTCTCGACTTTTCGCTCGGAGCCCACTTCAGCCTCTCACCAACCGCCTTTGCATGGAATATAAGGTTCGGAACAAGTGCCCCTCGGTGAAGACCCGTGCTTGGCGGCGTTTGTACTTTTCGGCGATGAGTAGCGGCGGCTTTGTACGTCCCACGAGAGGCGGTTATGCGCCGAGAATGTTCGTGCCTCTCCCACCCCGGAGTGGATCTCCGGTTGATTACCGGTACCTCCTTCATTATCTACAATCCTCACCGATGTCCTCTTCGGTTGGGCCGGCCGCGGCTCAAGGTTCCTCGTCTCTCTCGCATTTCATCTGTCAAGGATCGTCGGACGGGCACGGCGGCGGATGTTGAGGAGTGCCGAGCATCCTTGCGATGCGGGGAATGCAAGAGCTTCTCGCCGAGTGCTTATATGGATGAAGAGCGAGGTTTCACACGGAAGAGCCGGTACGTGGCGAGGGCGAGGAAGGCTGCGCGGTGGTTGACATGTGTCTCTCGCCCTTTGATTGTATCCGGTTGTAGTTTGCTTTTGTTGTGTCCAGATGTATTTTGTTTGCTTTTGTTGTGTCTAGGACTTTGGTCAATGTAGGTGTAGGATTTGCTTGATGGAGTTTCTTTTCAGTTGTCCTAGTGCTGTCAGTGTCAGAAGAACAACAAAATATGCAAAAGTAATAGAATATCAATGTTTTGGCAATGAAATTGTATTTTTCACGAAGAATATTGCTTGTGGACACGTTCTAAGAATTTTGAAAATTTTGACCAAAGCACTTTATATTTTCACCCATGCACCTTTCTTCATTTTACCATTATCTTTTTCTACTTTTTCTATTGGGCGGGAACTTTCGGGAAGTGCAGCGCATGGTGCGGATCCCACAGTAAGTGTCTTCCAACTGGAAACTTGTAATTTATTGCGTTATCTTTATTTTCGCGAGAAGGAGTCCGAACCGATCCGGAGTCGTTCCGGATCGGAACGGAAAGAGAAGGGGCTGAGCCCCCTAGCGCCCCTATGATGGGGCGCTAGGCTCTGCTCTGGCGCCCCATCAATGGGGCGCTAGGCGTCCCATCAATGGGGCGCCTGGCCCGGGCGCCCCATTGATGGGGCACTGAACATCGAGCCCCTATCTCCTCCGTTTTGCTATTCTTGACTCGTTCTAATGCTTTGCGGATGACGAAAAGGTCTCGCGTTGACGCTTCGAGGTGCCTTGGGGCCCTCTTCCTCCGCCGGTGCTTCTTCTTCTCCTGGCTGGCGCTTCTTCCTCCGCCGGTGCCGGCTCATCGGAGCTACCTACTCTTCATCCTCCTCCGACCGTCTCGGTAACCGAATCTCGACTTTCCCTTTTGAATTCATTCATGATTGCTTCGTTCCTAACATGATTGTTTGATTGTGCGGGGGAAGATCAAGTCCCGGATATCTGGGAGATGGTCTTCCATGCCTACCAGGGGTTGAAGGACTTCCAGAAGGCACGGCTTGATGCAATGGGTTTTGGCCCATTGCTTCGTTGTTCAGCTTTCTGGGAGGACCTCCCTCTGATCCAGGCCTTGAGGGAGAGATGGGACTCCACCACCCATTCCTTCCTCTTCCCCTGGGGGCATATGGTCCCTTCCTTGGAGGATGTCTCCCGGATCACGGGTCTTCGTGTTCACGGTCGTGCCGTCACCGGCAAGACCTATCGCGATTACTCGGCCATGGTCCCGGATTTTCTTCGGGTCATCCGATCCCACACGCCCGGCGGACTGCGCGTTATGAAGCGCGCGGTGCATCGGGAACCTCGCTTGGTGCCGGGCAACGCCGGTGTGGGTAAGGATGACGTAGTGGCGGTTGTGCTCGACGAGTTGACGAAACGCGTCGAGCGCTCCTGGTCGGTGAGGAGGGCCTTGTTGAGGCCGACCGGGATCTCCGCCGGTTCCTTCTCTTCTTCCTCACCCGTCTTCTTCTAGCCTCGAAGACGGACGGGGTGCACTTGCGGTTCCTCCCTTTTCTTGCTGACTGTCGAAGGTCGGTGAGTATGCGTGGGGTGCCGCCATGCGCTCATCTCGTTCTCCTCGGCGGCGATGGAGAGTGGTCCGGTTTCGATGGCCGGCTTTACTCCATTCCTTCGGGTATGCCTTGTTCTTTTGTTCACTATTAATTCTCGCCTTGTCTTTTTTTCGTGACTAGCGAGCTTTTATTTAACGGGTATGGAGTTACTATTACATCCCCCGGGTCGTGCCTCGCTGAAGGATGACCCCGAGTACCCTCTCATCGGTAGGCTGGGTTGCTACACGATCTGCTTCCTCCCATCCTTACCGAGGTGGAGAACACCGAGGAGGCGGTGCTCACGCTTCCCTCATCACGAGGTGATTCGTTACTTTTCTCCTTCTTAACTCTTGGTTCTTCTTGTTTATTGCTCTGCCTTGCTTTTTCAGGTGGTATGGCAACCTTTTTCAGATCTTCACTTGGATCGGCAGCCGTGGGTTTTGGAGGGTCGTCCGGCTTTTGGCCGTGACACCTTCTTGATCTGCCTGAACGAGATGGAGCCACTTTGGGTGCGTGATGCGCTCATTGGGGCTTCACCAGGAGTGGGTGGATCTTCCACCTTACCCACACTTGGGTCGTTCTACTCGCGGCCTGATCCAGGAGATTGGTGGAAGAAGGAAGGCCGGTTCTTTGTCCGGATACGGAAGAGGGGTGGCACCCCGGTGACTTCCGGTGCCTCGATAGTGATGACTATACGCGTCGCTATGTGGCGACATTTGCCCACCTTTTCACCGAGGGTGGAGAGGTACGCACTTGTTGTTTTCACCAGTGTTCTTCCTTTGCTTTGATGTCTAACTGTATGTTGCTTTCAGAGCATTCAGGCGGAGCTGTCTCGTTTGAGGGCGGGGACAGCATCTTTGGAGGCTGAGTTGGAGCGACAGGTATTTTCTGTACTTTGCACCTTTCCATTGTTGGTTAACTGACCTTTCTTTCTTCTTTCTTTCAGCGACGTCGCTACCGGGGTTCCCGCCGGCAGGTAACACTCTTTTCTTTTCTTTAATTCCATGAATGAATGTTTGTTGATTGTCCCCTCTATTTCCTTTCGGATCTCTCGGCTCCCGCGAGCGCGTGGCCGGCCGGAGTTGGGTTCCCATCCGGCTGCCCTTTGAGCCGACAGCTTTTGATGAGCCTCCCTTCGAGCCGTTTGACTTTGGTCGGCCTACGGGTCCCGAGCTACCTTCTCACCCTTTGCCGGTTGACCCTCCTCCCTTCATTCCCGCCGATCCCGGGAGCAGTTCTTCCGAGACGGGCTTCCTTCTTGAGGTGATTCTTGCTTTTACTTGTATTGTCTTTTTTCTTCATTTGCCTTGCTAATCTTTTCTTTTCTTGCAGATTGCCCGGTGAAGGAACGGGTGGAGGCCCTTACTGCGAGGTGAATCTCCTTGACTTTCTCTTACTCTCGCTTTGCTTGATTCTAACATTTTTCTTTTGTAGAACAAGGATCTTTGGGCGAGGATTTCGATCTTCCCGTAGGGGTGCTCCGCCTCTCTTGGTGATCCCTTGGGTTTTCAAGACAAGGTACATAATTTTACGCTTTCTGCTTGTTATCATTTTCTTTCTTTCACGACATTTTCCCGGTAGGTGATGGAGCTACGAGAGGAGCTCGGGCTCGAGCCCCTCGTAGGCATTCCGGATCTGGTTCCTCTACTTCCGAGGTGCGATGTTTTTATTATGATTTCAAGCGGAAATGCTTGGATCGACGTCTTCTTTGGTTTCCACGGCACGCTCGAGAGGATAGAGGAGCCGACACGGGAGGTATATGTGCGATTCTTTTTCCTTAAAATTTTGTTTTCTCAGAAGCGATGTATCTCTTTGTCATCTCGTAGGTTGGGAGGCGGAGACTCGCGTGGTCGAGTTGTCACGGCCAGAGTGTGAGCAGATCCTCCTTCTTCGTCTTGAGCACTCCAGAGAGCTTCACCGGGTGGAGGCTGAGCATCGTCAGTTGATGATGCAGGCGTTGCAGTCTCGGAGCCACTCCCACCGCTCCGATTCTCGAGGGACCACACCGAGGGGACACCGCCCGCTCGGGTTCCTCTCGGTCCCGTAGTCGTAGGAGGCGAGATGAGGAGAGACTTGCCATGCCACCTCCGGATGATCGGGCACCGGCGAGAGGGAGGCGGCGATTTGTGATGTGCCGACCCCCTCCTATCTTTGATGTACTTTGTTTTTCCATAGTGATGGTTGTTGGCTTCTTTCCCTGACTCCCTGCTTTTACTCGAAGGGCGATTAGAAATTTATTCAGGCTTAGTCCCTTGCAAGAAAAGGGCGAAATTGCCTTGATCTTTTGTCAAGGGACATAGGCCTTATCAAGGTAAAATAACGAAAAACATAAGTGTGCATAGAAAGGAAACATGCAAGACCGAAATTAAACATGAATGCAAAGGCAACTAGCAAAGCAAATTTTTAGGTGTTTTGGGATTTTCGATTTGTTTGAGTGTTGATGGTTTTATAATTTTTTGTGTTTTGGGATTTTGATTTGTTTGGGTTTTGAATATTCTCTCTTTTTTAGAATTTTGATTTTTAAGATTCGTTTGGTATTTTCCAAAGTATTTGGTTTTTTTGTTGGTGTGAGGGACACGATTATTTCATCCTCTGCCCTACTTGCCATAGGTGCTTCTCATTGTTACCTAAGGGTTAAGAGTAGGCATCACGTGTAAGGAAGTGCTTAGCCTGAGATCTCCTGACCTTTTGCCTTTGATAGGCTATGGTTCTTCTTGGGTCTAGTCGGTCAACCTAATCAAAAGAAGGAAGATGATTGGTGGTAAGTCCTTAGTAGAATTCGGGGATGTCGAACTTGTTTCTCTACTAATACCCACATTGCCCGTTTGGGTTTTGACCTCTTCGGGTCCTTCCTTCTAGCCCATTTTCTTTGATGGCCCACATTCAGACAGGTCTTTCTTCTTTTTGCTTAATTTTTGACCTGAGGGGTCATTGCCCATCTTTTGGAGCCCTTTTCTTTTGGACTTTTGTTGGTACACATTCAGACAGGTCTATTCTTTTGCTGACCTGAGGGGTCATTGCCCATCTTTTGGCACCTTTCCTTCTAATAAAAAAGGTTAGACCTTCAGAGGCATTTTCCAACTAAGGCAATGGGTATTTTCGATACTCCTCATCCTAACCCCTTTCATCTATTCTGGACCGAAACAAGAAGAGAATGGGATTAGGTTGACCTTCCTTTGCCAAGCGTTGCCTAGCTTTCTCTGACTTGTGATCATCGGATCTCAAAGCTAGGTGTGTAGTGTGTGCAGTATGATGCCTATTCTAAGCGACAAGTTGATGCTCCGGGCAAGTAAGCGTTGGATGTTATCATTATACTTCACACCTTTGGATTTTATAGATTTTTTGTGATCTAAGGAAAATATTTTTTGAGGTAGACACCATTCCAGGGATGAGCTAGCTCTTCTCCTTCTGCATTAGTTAGCTTATATGAATAACATATGGACCCTCCCAATCAGGTTGAAGTTTGGAGCAGGGACCGCCCGGCTTGACGAGTATTCTTTTAAGCACAACCTCACCGACTTCAAATTTTCTCTCCACTACCCTCTTCTGATAAAATCTTTTAAGTCTATTTTGGTAAGATCTAGCATGTTCGGCAGCGGCCAGTCTCCTTTCATCCAAGAGTTCGAGTTGCGTGAGAAGAGAATCTCGACGTTCATCCATTGGGATATCTCGATCGATCCGGACTCGGAGAGAAGGAATGATTACTTCGTATGGAACTACCGCCTCCATCCCAAATGCCAAGGCATAGGGGGTCGACCCGTTGGGGTTCGAATAGAAGTGCGGTAGGCCCATAGAGCATCAACTAACTTATACGGCCGGTACGCGAACTTGCTAGACTTACAAGTCTTCTTAATGATTTTTATCGGGGTTTTATTGGTGGCTTCGGCTTGACCGTTGCCTTGAGGATAATATGGAGATGAATGATGCAATTTGATGCAATACTGTTGCAAAGGTCACGTAGCTCTGAGAGATGAATTGCGGTCCATTGTCGGTGATGATGTCGCTGGGATCCCGAACACGGCAATGATGTTGCGCTTGATGAAGGTGCGGCATCGTTGATGCCTTGATCTCCGCATATGCTTCCGCTTCCGCCCATTTGGTGAAGTACTCCGTTGCAGTTAGGATGAATGATTTGGTTTTGTTTGCGGAGTTTGGGTCACCGAGGGGTCCGATAACATCAAAAGCCCACATAGCGAAAGGCCATGGGGCGTGGATCGGATGAAGGGAAGATGCGGGAGAGTGAATCTTGTCGGCGTGGAGTTGACATTGATGACAGGGCCGGACAAAGATCGAGCAATCTTCTTCCAGAGGAGGCCAATAATACCCTTGCATGATGATCTTCTTGGCGAGGGCTTGAGCATTTACATGGCCTCCACATACTCCGGAGTGTGCTTCTTTAAGCACCAATTCAGCTTCCTCTTCATCTACGCATCTTAACGAACACCGGCCAAGCTCCTTTTGTAAAGTATCCCGCCTAAGATGGTGTATCTCTCGGGAGACCCTCCTTATGGCTTTCTTTTCTTCGGCGGTTGATCTGGTGGGTACGTCGATCCCGACAAGAATTCGCAATCTCATAATACCATGGTTTCTCACCTTCTTCTAGTTCCTCCAACTCGACCAAAGATACTTCCTCCTTTTGCTCAATGTACTCTTTCCTTTCAAACTCTTCCTTAACCTTTAAGAACCGTGCATCTTCTACTGCGGGAATGGTACGTCGGCGGACATAGATCGTCCTAACCTGTCTGCCTAGCGGGACGGATAGTGAAGATGCCAGAGAGGCAAGAGCGTCGGCAAGAATATTTTGAGCACGAGGGACATGAATGAATTCGAGTTTGGAGAATAGCTTGATGTAGCAAGTGGTGAGTTCTTGGTATGGTTTGAGCCCAGGATGAGATGTGCGATATTTGGCCAGTACTTGGCGAAGTATCAACTGACTATCACCAATTACCCTTAGTTTAGTGACACCATAGAAGTGAGCGGCCTCCAGTCCGGCCAACAAGGCTTCATACTCGGCTATATTGTTTGTTCTTTGGAAAATGGAGCCGAAAAGCACGTGGAATGGTGACACCTTCGGGAGACGAGAAGAACAATCCCTATCCCTCTACCCCGGGAGTTTAATGCCCCGTCAAAATATAGAGTCCACAGATTAGAAGATCGAATGGACATCAATTCTTCATCGGGAAAATGCGACCGGATAGGGTCAAAAGTTGGGATAGGATGATGGGCAAGGTGCTCGGCAATTGCATAGCCCTTGATTGCCTTGTTGGGTGTAGGTGATGTCAAATTGGGAGAGGAAACTCGCCCGGCGTGCCAAACGATCGGTCGAACGCATTTTTCAAGGAGAAATTTGATGGGGTTCATGCGAGCAATGAGATTAACCTCGTGGGCCGAAAGTAATGTTTGAGCTTCGGACCACCCAAACCAGGGCGGCACGAGGTTTTCTCCATGGTTGTATACTTTTGTTCACAAGGATCAAAAATTTTGGACGAGATAGTATGCCGCTCGCTCTTTCCCTTCATCATCTACTTGTGCCAATACGCTCCCAAGGATCCCTCCAAGACCGAGATGTATAAGATCATGGGTTTGCCGGGAACCGGAGGTTTGAGCACGGGTGGGCTTGACAAATATTTCTTCAAACCATTGAATGCCTCTTGACACCTCGAATCCCATCCGAATTCGGCCTTCGCCTTGGTTAACTCATAGAAAGGTTTGCACCTTTGGGAGTCTTTGTGAGATAAACCGGCGAACGAACCGTAACTTGCCAATCAACCCTCTCGGCTCTTTTAGGTTCTTTGGTGGAGGCATGTCAATAATAGCTTTGGCCTTGTTGGGATCGATTTCGATGCCTCTTTTGCTGACAATGAACCCAAGTAACTTTCCAGACGATACTCCAAACACACATTTCTTGGGGTTCATCTTGAGCTTATATTCCCTGGCTCGTTGCAAAACCCTTTTCAATACCTCAGCATGCTCCACTTGGGTTCGAGATTTGACCACTAAATCATCTACGTACACCTCTACGGTTATGCATCATATCATGAAATATTGCCACCATGGCCCTTTGATAAGTTGCTCCGGCATTCTTTAATCCGAAGGGCATGACAACATAACAATAAGTCCCCCAAGGTGTAGTGAATGAGGTCTTCTCTTGATCCTCTTCTGCTAACCGGATTTGATTATACCCTGAATATCCATCCATGAATGATAGGGTTTCGTATCCATTCGTGTTGTCAACAAGAACATCGATATGAGGAAGGGGGAAATCATCTTTTGGACACGCTCGGTTTAAGTCCCCGAAGTCAATGCAAATTCGAATTTTTCCATCCTTTTTCATGACTCGGGACTATATTTGCCACCCATTGTGGATAGAGGACGACTCTAATGAATTTTGCTTGGTGCAACTTATCGACCTCTTCCTTCATCTTTAATGCCACGTACGGGTGGAATCTTCTTAACTTTTGCTTGACCGGGGTAGCCTCGGGTTTTAAAGTCGATCGATGTTCTACCAATGATTTATCTAACCCGGCATATCTTCGTATGTCCAAGCGAACGTGTCTTTGTATGCTTGTTATACCCCTGTTAGATTCTGTTCTTCTGAAGGGGCGAGGTTGGCATTGATGAGGATATTCTTAGGATCTTCCGGTGTTCCGAGATTAAGTTCCTTAGTCGGTTCATCCACCGTGGCTGATGGTTCTTCGAATCTTCTTAAACCGGATGCATAGGCATCAGCCAAATCCTCCTCTTCATCCTCGGTGTCAGGATCCTTTTACGATACAACCTCGTAGACCCCTAAAGTTGGATCAACATTGTTTCTCTCCTCATATCGAATTTCTCCTATCCGGATTGCATCCTCTAAATACTCCGGTAGCTTGGCGCATTCTAAGCTCTTCCGAGCTAGCGATGCAGATACCTCCCCGGAACTCTTCTACCTCTCGATTTTTGTTTTGCTTTTCTTTGTAAACTAAACCTAAAGAAGAAGAAGTTAAATAAGGAGGTGAGGAGGAGGTGGATGGAGTGGAATTTATTGACGAAGGGCAAAGGAGATCGATCAGAGATCGGGTGGCCTCCTGATTCGGGTCGTCCTTCGGAGCGAGTTGGGACGTCTCTTCGAGCGAGATCTGGTTTGAGAAAAGGACGTTTTTTTTTGATCTTTTTGAGAAGTACTAAACATAAATACAGTGGGGGTTTGGTTGGTTGTTGTTTTGGGTTGAGATATTGATAGAGAGGGGAACAAGTCAAGCAAGGACGGGTAAAGAGGGCATCCGTCTTTGTCATCTAGAACTGACAATGGATCCGTCGGGAATGAGTCTGCTAGATCCGAGAAGATGACACTCGTTGAATGCCCCGGACTTTGACTGTTAGAAGGCTCGTTGCGAACGGTTCATCACTTGACCCTTTTTCGGCAAATAACCATGATACGTCAATATGTGTCTCATCCCCTAGGTCGCCCACCTTCTTCCTCTTCACTTGTTCTTGTGGTTCCCGCTCTTCAATCATTTGTATTGTTTCTCTTTTATCAAAGAACTTGCGCGAGACATCCTTGGAAGTATTTTTGGCCGTTTTTACGGCCATTATCACGTGTCCCATCATACCCTACCCCATTCCTTGATGTCGTCTTCACTAGGCCGAATGGGTTCCGTGATGCCTTGCAGTTCTTTCCCCAATCCTAGGCCTTCTTGATATCCCAGACTCTCCATCATACGCCACCCAAGGGTTTTGGCGTTATCTTTCTTCTTTCTCCAAACTTGCCTAGACTGTCTTTTATCCCTTGGTAGATCAAGGATTGTAAATGCGGTTGATTCGGCAAGCCAGGGGGGAGAGTAACCAAGCAATCCACGGGCATACTCACTACTTTGACAACTTGTCCCTTGAAGGGAAATTTGATGCACTGATGATTGGTTGAAGCTACGGCCTCTAATGCTTCCAAGTAAGGCCTTCCCAGGATGGCTTTGTAAGTTGGATCCATATCCAAAACATGGAAGTCGACAGTAACAACCCGGGGTCCGAGTTTGACTTCAAGTGTGACCATGCCATGGGCGGGCCTCTTGGAATTATCGTATGTTGTCACGGTGATTTGCGATGGCCGAATATCTTCTTCTCGGGATTCCACACAACCGTAGTGTTTCGGTGGTAAGACATTAATAGATGCACCGGTGTCAACTAGACAAGATTCAATATACGTTACGTTGATGCGATAGTGATACATAGTGCATATTTTCTTGTTTACGGTTCGGCCAATTCTTCATTAGTGAAAATGAGAGCGAGGATGTTCACTTCTCGGGGTTAAAAGCGATGTAATCTTTTACGGGGGAGAGTTTCATTGACCATCACTCTTTGCGAGATATTGTTGAAGTACTTCTTGATGAGCTTTGGACCTTTTAATTAGCTCCAGAATGGAAATTCGCGCAGGGGTTTTATCCGGGTGCTTCAAAGAAATCATAAGATGTTCCCGGTACTTGGCTCTTCCGGGTGTTCTTCTTCTTCTTCTTGCGGTCGTCTGGTTGACCGGCCTCGGGGAAAAATTCTTTGGAACATACGCCCGCTTCTAAGCACCGTGGCGAGCCGGGGAGTTATGGTTGGTGTAGTGGAGATAGACGGAGCGCTAGGTCGGATGATAGGAGGCCTAGGCAGGGGTGTAGTGATGATGGTCCGAGTTGTAGGGGTACGAGTGGATTGTGGTGGCATGGTTGCACGAGGCGGTACAATGATGGGTCCTAGTGGCGGTGGTATTTGTGGGGGCTCGACCGGGCGGATCAAGGTCCTACCCGGTTGGAGTTGTATGGCTGGTGGTGCTATGGTTGGTTGTGGTGGCGTGCGGATAATCGGCGGTTGGCTTCTTCTGGCGGGGATAATTCGGGGTATGGAGTGAACGGGTCGGTTAACGTGGGTTGGAGGGTTGGTGGTCATGAAGGAAGCAGGTCCCTCTATTTGCCAATTTTGACCTCTATCGCGGGGTTCATCGGTGGAGGTTAAGATAGGGTTAACCCTACGGTTTTACGGTGCTATTGCCGGTGCGTGCGCGGGTAGCGGGTTCTGAATAATTCCCATGCCGGGTTCCTGTTGTTGTTGTCGAGCTGGTGCCTGCTGCTGCTGCTGGGGTTGGTTTTTCACTGCTTTGATGTATTCGCCCATTTGGCCCCAGTCAATGCTCCCTTGCTCGTGGAGGTCATGGATGTAATCTTTAAACTGAAAGCAGTTCTCCACTGTATGCCCCGGGAATACGTGGTACAAGCGCACTTGTCCGTGTTGGCATTCTGTGGCCACTCCAACTTTTCTCTCGGCAATGAGATCTGCCCTGTCGCCATAAGAGCGTTAAAAATATCTACGAGAGAGTATGGTAATGGCGGGTAATGATTTCTCCTAGGCCCTACTCTTCGTGGTACATAGGTGCCGGGGGAGGTGCCCGGTTGTAGGTGGTCGGTGGCGGGGAGGTTGAGGTGCAAAGGTACGTACGGCCAACCGTCGGGTTGCTTCGGGGGACCGGTGTCCGTATTGGTTGTTGGGGGTATTGGTTCGGCGCTTGGTGGCGGAAAGGTTGGGGTTGGATGCGGGGGCGAGGTGCCGGTTGGATTTGGCGTGGGTTTCTATCTTGGGGATTCTGTATTGCTGTTGGTGGTTGATGGGCGGGTTCCCTAGGATATTGACGTGTTCGTTGGTTACCACGCCTTCAGTCACGGGCCCAGAAGTGGTGGTGGTTGTTTTTTTGGTGACTCGGGGCCTAGGGTCGAAAAGATTCATAATGGGAGAGTCTCGGA
Source organism: Cryptocoryne crispatula var. balansae (assembly GCA_036172225.1). Classification (NCBI taxonomy): domain Eukaryota; kingdom Viridiplantae; phylum Streptophyta; class Magnoliopsida; order Alismatales; family Araceae; genus Cryptocoryne; species Cryptocoryne crispatula. Next base: position 40,587,649 of record CM069922.1, on the reverse strand, counting down.
GCTGTGTTTGGATATACCGTGCTCTCTCATAGAGTTCGCTCATCGTGGCAGGGTGATGTAATGCCAATACATTTTTTAAAGCGGGAGTGGCGTTGGTGATGATCATCTTAACTTGTTCCGATTCGGGACGGTGCATTTGTCAATCTTTCCGCCATTGCTCTCCACCTATCAGCATACACGATAAAATCTTCATCATTCTTCATCCTTTCAGCCATGAGGTCGGTGATGGAATAAGTTGGTCCGACCCTATCTTGATATCTTTGCAAAAATTTGGCCTTGACGACTTCAAAGTTACTTGCATCTGGAGGCTCAAGTGAGGAAAACCATTCTAAAGCCGAGCCCTCCAATGATCTTCGGAAAAGAAAAGCCGGGGCCCTCGGATCGTTCTGCCACATTACTGACTCATAGAGAAAGTCTTTAACATGAATGAAGGGATTACCGGTTCCGTTGTAGCGACGGTATACCGGCATCTCAGAGGGGGGTAGATGAAAAGTAGGGAGAAAAGGAAGAGAAATTTCGGGGGCTGCCTTGGCGTCGATCAAACGTCGGAGTTCTCTATATTGTTCGTCCATGCGATTGATTTTATTGATCATAGCCGGATCGACGAGAGGGTTCCCCAAGAGGAGGAGGAGGAGCGGGTGCTTGGTGTACCGGGATCGGGATTTGGTGGGCCGAAGTGACCGGATGAGAAGGGTAGATTGGGGGATGTACCAAAGGGGGAGTAGGGTTGAGATGATTAGAAGAATAAGCGGTGGTCTAGAAGGGACGACCACATTCGTATGGGGGTGATCTAGATTAGCCACCGGATGAGGTGAAATTGGGGCTAGGAGCCCGGTATGGGAATGGCCATGAGTGGGCACATTGGGTTGGTGTGCCAGCGACCGAGGGGTAGAGATATGAAGGCCACATTCGGTAGGAATGTGGTCGGTGGGGGACTTGCCCTTGAGAATGGCTTTGATAGCACGGAGTTGGGTAGGGTCGGCCCGAGAGAATGCCTCCCAAAGTGAATTTGGATTGGGTCGAGGAGAAGTTTGACTAGGTTCGGGGAGGACTTCGAGGTTCGTTGACGGCACATACGGCATCGGGGTAGAAGTAAGGCCGGTCGTATTCCAATTGCGGTTGCTCGCATCTTTGATCCGCCATTCCGATAACTCGACACGACCTCAAGTTCATAAACACGACGAGAAAAGAAGGTTGGCAAATAAAAGTTCAAGAATTTTTTGGTTTTGATTTTTGACCTCTTTTGTTTTGATTTTCTTGTGTTTGGACAAGCAAGTTGTCAAGCAAATTAACCTCAAGTAAAATTTTTTGTTTTGGTTCTTTTCGGGTGATTTTGGGATTTTTGTTTAGTTTTCGGTTTTTGTTTGCAAACAAGTAATAGCAAAGACTTGGAATGATTAACGCAATTTTTTTGTTTCAATCTCAAATTAATGGCTTGTTAAGAGAAATATTGTCCACTCAAATAAATGGGTAGGACCCTATGCTCTCACAACACCGAGCAATCTAAGGTTGTCACTCTTTTCACAACGATGGGTAATAGGTATTCCGGGTTTTGGGATAAAGTGGTACAACCAGCCCGATCGATGAAGAGGGAATCCTTCACGTACGGGGACTTATGGAGGTCTTGATGGAAGCTACCCGGTCCTTCCGAGAGGGAATCCCCGGAGGAGGAGTTGGCAACCACCAAGAGGGGTGTTTGGATGTGTGGGGCTTTGGGAGGAGAGAGCCTCCCTTCTCGGATGTCCTAAGGAGACGGGCGGACCCGAAGCTCCGATGCAAACTAAATGCAAGTGAAATTTCAAGGAATAAGAAGCAACCAAGAAGAAAATAAAAGCATACAATGATTAATGAGATGTTTGTAGGAAGCAAGTGAAAAAGGCAATGATATAAAATTAAGCTAGGATGGAAGAAAGAACTAATTTAACTAAGCATGCTTTGAAAGATTTAAAGGAGAACTAGACTTAGCAAAGAAGATGATATCTAAAATACTAAGGTGAAATAAGTTGATTATCAAAGTGGAAATCAGATGGATATGCTTTTTAAAAGATAAACGGAGAGCAAGTAAACTTGGAAGAGACAAGATGATGCTTCGAAGAAAAGTAAGCAACGTAAACAAGCAACAATGTAAGGAAATGGAAATGACTCACATGGAAATGAAAGTAAACATGATTTTCTGATGGACATTCTTAGGAAAATAAAGTGGGATTTCACTAAAGCAAAGTCGGTCCCACCGTGGTCGCCAAAAGGTGTAAGCACCCGGAACGGGACATCCGCGGATCTCCCCCCCGGAACCCCCTCACGCCCGGCCTCGGTGTTCGTCGGTGGGTGGTGTGGTGTGTTTTGTGTGTGGTCGCCGCGGACCAAAGGTTCCAAAGTATGATGGGATGAAAGAAAATGAAATAGAAAGATGACCGTCGTACCTTCGGAAGCGGGGAGATTGTTGAGTTCCGACTTCTCCTCTCTCGGCCGGCCGAAAGAAGAGAGCTTAGTGAATCCCTTGCCTTCAATCCGGTTGAAGCTCCGCCTCGATCGGATCTACCTAAGAATGTCCATAAGAAAACATGTAGACAAGTGAAGGTTTCATTAGTTCTAACGAAAGCATAGCATCGAGCTCGAATTTAGATTCAAACATGCAAATGGGAAAAGACTAACCGGATTGGGACGAAATCCCAACCCCTATTTTTGGTAGGTTTTAAACGTATATGAAATGCAAAGATGCTCTAAGACGTGCTAAATAACTTGATGATCGGTGCAAAAGCGAAAAAGGGAGACAAAACTCGATTAAACGGACGATCGGAATCTAAAAATAACGAAAACAAGCACGTCCTTCCCGGTGCCTGTATATAGGGCGCCGGAGAAGGTGCCCCTTTATAGGGCGCGTTGACCAAGTCAAAGCGCCCGTATACGGGGCACTAAGTACGGCCCGAACAGATTTTCTTCTCCTCTTCGCGGCGCTGCTCCGGAGTGCCGGGAGGCTTCCAGATGAAGTAGGGGCTCCTCCTTGTAGACAATACTCAAATGAAGCCCATGGAAGAGGGTTTGGGTGCTGGATATAAGAGGAGAGACGGGTAGAAGCTCTCAAAGTTGGAGAAAAATCATATTTACGGGTGACGAAACGAGAGGGTTTTGGGGTTTTTGGTGGAAGATTTTGGATCGGTTTGGAGGCTTTTGGAGGGTGAATGTGGCTTGGAATCGTAGTGTTGGATGATCTCTAGGGTGGCACGGAGTTGGAACCTCCTCCAAGCTCCAAATGGGGCTCTATTTATAGCCCAAAAGAGGGCACTTTGGCCATTTCCGAAAAGCGGTGCCATGTGGCATAGCGCCTGTATATGGGGCGCTAGCATCATGAGATATGTCGGATCGACAAGACAAGTCACCGCGGGGGTCAAATCGGTGTCAAATCGATCGGATTTGGTTCCGGGCGCCTGTTTATAGGGCGCACGGTGCCCTATAAACGGGCGCCGGGTGCCTGTATACGGGCGCCAGTGCCTGTTTATAGGGCGCCCGGTGCCCTATAAATAGGGCGCCGGGTGCCCTATATATAGGGCGCCTGGTGCCCTATAAACAGGGCGCCAGGTGCCCTATTCTTGGGGCATTCGGCTGGTCTGGTTGCTTGATGGACCCACCTTCGGAATGTGCCAAAACTTGATCTGTCCGGAAAACACGATGTGCTTTAAATATTCTTTATGAAAACAAGAATTTGAACTCTCCAACTGGGCCAAAATTGCGTGTCTACAGCTTCTAGCAATGTTGGGTGCCAAAGCGGTAAGTCAATAGAGTGGTTATCCGCAAATATCTTATTCATGATAGGTAGCCCTTGCCAAGTCTTTGTGGGCTAGACCTCTAGCCGATTGGCTTGGTGGAGGGTGGTTTAGACAGGGAGGCTGCCCCCAGTCGCCTAAGCTGAGCACAGAAGGTGTTGGTCAGCAGACCACCCAATTACAAGATTTTTTGGATGGCAGGTGTCAGTGCCTGCCGGCTCGTTTCAAGTCAGACCGCTGATCGGTCCTATTGAGGAGTATGAGCCCAGGGCTGATCCCTTACCCGGGCTGCCGTCTTTTGAGCCCCCAGGTCGGCCCAAGTCTTCAGCTTTTTAGAGGTGAGGGTCACCCCACTCCTTGGCTTAATTGGCCGCTGACTGGCCAACTTTCTTTAAACAGACGGAAAACTTATGCTTCCCCCGCGCAGCTAGTGCAGCAATAGTGGCGGGCACAGCATGGGTCCTGCCGTTGTTGTCCAACCGATCAAAAGTAGAAAAGCGGTTGATGAATGTTGGGTCGACGAGTTGAGGTCGTCAATGCTTTTCCTCCATGAGTTCAGTAGGTGTTCGGATGAAGGTGGGCAGGCACCCTCCCAAGGGCAATGCATATCGCCAACTTTCAAGTTGCGGTGAAAACCACATTCAATCCGACTCTTTTGGAGACTCGGTTGTTGTTGTGCGGGCATGGGCCTGATGTTGACGTGACTATGTTCACCGAGAGTGACTTCTCCTCGTTGGCAAACGGTGCCCCCAACTTTGTCCCGAACTGGTCTGGAAAGAGGATGACTTTTAGGAAGCAATTGAAAGTGATGCCTATCGTGACGGAGCCGATGCTACGTTGAGCGATGTATGGCCCAGAGTAGGTGACCCCATTGTCAAGTCCCATTGACCTGCAAGAACAAACAAAGTTGACCCGATTAGAGGTGGAGAGATAGTGGACGTGCACCCTCTCAGATCGCTATGGCAGAGAGATGAAGGGAAAGAGAGCTCCCACCGGGCGTGCCAATTTGTGAGAACCTCGTTTTTTCTCTTTTCATTTTAATTTTCAAAAATCATTTTTGTATCTCCTTTGGACTACATAAAAAAATAGGTGATAACCTATAAATATATTAAATAGTTCGACGATACATTTAAAATACTAGAACCGAGGTTCGGGTTCTTTGAAAATTTGATTTTGACCCCTCTCCGCCGGATGGTGCGAATACCCGGCGTTAACTTACATCGAGCAAGTACTCGAACGCCCTTGATTAACCGCCATAGCAATCCGTTTGGTAGAGAATGCACGTCCATACAAAATAATAAACTAGAGGGCTGTTGCCTGACGGACCCGATGAGATGCGAACGCGTTGCATTATGTTTAGTTGACGTCGATTTTATTTGATTAAGACGTGATTTTTTCAATTGATTTAAATTTGATTTTTCAAGTTGTTTATTTTTTAATTTAATCCTTTCATTAATGTTTTGATTTAATGGGTTGAGTTTGATTTATTTGTTTTGTTGAATTTCAATTCGATTATGATTTTGTTTTGAGTTTAAAGTTTGATTAAATGAATTAGGTGTGCTATGATTTGAGATTTAATGATTAACACATTATTTAAGACTATTTAATTTCATACGTTGTTTTTGTTGTGACGTTGATTTCAGTATGTTTCAAGTATTTTAATTAATTTAAGATTTGGTTAAGTTGTTTAAGAGTATTTTTTATTTATGTTCTTTGAAATCTGATTTTTGAGGTTTGCGGATAGGTTTTTAGTACATTAGAGATTGTTTATTTAGTTCTATTTGATGTTATTTAATTGTCACTTATTTAAGGAATTTAGTTCCATGCATTACCTATTTTTTAGGTAGTTTAAAAATCTGATTTTTATGCTTTCAAATTTGATGAGTGTTTTTTATTATTTTTATCTTATTTATTTAATTTGAGCTCGCATCCCATCCGGTCCATCGCGCTAACGTTCAGTGCCCGGTTTGAACATCATATGTCAATGCTTAAAATATAATTGAATTTCATTGCACGCCGGGTTACATCGAGTCGGTGCTGAAGTCCAAGGTCTGAAATTTCTCTTCCCCGATGAGCTTCTCAAAAGATCGGAGGAAAAATCAGCATTTCGGCAATATGCCGGCCGATCCTCGATCGAGTGGGCTCACCTCCAATACGACGAAGTCTTTTGACTTGTCGCACCGGGGAGAATGTAACCGTATGCAACGGGAACATGCCCGCGCCCACGTCCAGGAATGCCTACCCGAGACGTAGTCTGAATAGCCGTCCTAGGGCGCTCAAATTTTGAGCTCACCTTTTATTTAATATGGCATTTCGCATTTTAATTTTTATTTATTTTTTTATTTGTCAAAGCCTTCTAGGCCTGCTGTGAATCGACTCGGCTAAGTCGGGGCGGCCCTCCGGCGATCCGGCAGCTCCGGTCGCAGCAATGAATCTGCCTATAGCGAGAGCGGATCACCTCAGTTCCCGGGTGGAGGGAGCTCCCGCAGTCCTCAATGGCGTGAGGACACCTGGTGTCGCGGAAAACGAAGCGTCAGTGCGCTTTAAATAGGACGTAAAGTAGATATGACGTCGCTCGGTAGTGGGTAAATAGAGGGTCGGTAGTGGGTCTTTGAAGCCTCGGTAGCTCGGTAGTGGGTATATAGAGGGTCGGTAGTGGGTAAATAGAGGCTCGGTAGTGGGTCTTTGGAACCTCAGTAGCTCGGTAGTACCCTCTATTAATCCACTACCGAGCCTAGTTTAACTTGCTACCGAGTCTTTAAAGACTCGCTACCGAGACCTGTTACACTTGCTACCGAGCCTTGAGAATCCACTACCGACCGCTTATCAACTCGCTACCGAGCTACCGAGCCTTGAGAATCCACTACCGACCGCTTATCAACTCGCTACCGAGCTACCGAGGCTTCAAAGACCCACTACCGAGTCTCTATTAACCCACTACCGAGTCTTGAGAATCCACTACCGACCGCTTATCAACTCGCTACCGAGCTACCGAGGTTTCAAAGACCCACTACCGACCCTCTATTTACCCACTACCGAGCCTTGAGAATCCACTACCGACCGCTTATCAACTCGCTACCGAGCTACCGAGGCTTCAAAGACCCACTACCGAGTCTCTATTAACCCACTACCGAGCCTTGAGAATCCACTACCGACCGCTTATCAACTCGCTACCGAGCTACCGAGACTTTAAAGACCCACTACCGACCCTCTATTTACCCACTACGGAGCGACGTCATATCTACTTTACGCCCTATTTAAAGCGCACTGACGCTTCGTTTTCCGCGACACCAGGTGTCCTCACGCCATTGAGGACTGCGGGAGCTCCCTCCACCCGGGAAGTGTTGTTCTAATTGCCAATGGAAGAAGTTGTTGCATAAGAACATGGCAATCATGACTCTTCATTCCTACAAGCTTATGTTCTGAAATATGTACCAACTGAGAAATATTCGAAGAAAATCCATCAGGCAACTTTAAATCTTTTAAGACTTCTAAGAATCTTTCTTTCTCTTCGTCCGTCATATCATAAGAAGCATGAGGGATTACATACTTCTTTTTAAATCTCTTTGACGGTATTGGATGCAAAGCTTTTCTAATCCCCAAGTTCTGTAAATCAAGACGTGCTTTGATGTTCTGTTGACTTTTTCCATCATTTTGTAAAATCATGTTGAGGATGTTCGTGCATACATTTTTTTCGACATGCATGAGATCAATGTTATGCCTTACAAGTAATGTTTTCCAATATGGGAGTTCAAAAAAAATACTTTTCTTCTTCCATCCTTTTGGTAAAATTTGTGATATTCTCATAACCTTCCCAACCTTCACAAGCTTTTCCAAATGTGATATTCTCATAACCTTCCCAAGCTCTTAGTATATCTTCTCCTGAAAATGAAGTTGGTGCTAACTCATATTCAACTTTGCCATCAAATGAGTGTTTATCATCTCTCCAAATGTGACCTATAGGTAAGAAACGCCGATGTCTCATATACACACATTTACGACTGTACGGAAGATAAATTGAACCATGCTGAGTATGACAACTTGGACATGCCATGTATCCCTTTGTACTCCAACCTGATAACATAGAATATGCTGGAAAATCATTGATAGTCCACAAGATAGCTGCACGCATCGTGAAATTTTCCTTTTTATCTGCATCATATGTTTGCACACCATGTTCCCACAACAACTTGAGTTCATCAATTAATGGTTGAAGATAGACATCGATGTCATTACCAGGAGATTTTGGACCATCTATGAGAAGACTCTTCATAAAAAATGATTGTTTCATAGCCAACCAAGGAGGCAAATTGTATGCTATTAAGATCACTGGCCATGTGCTATGACTACTACCTGTTGAAATCTTAAATGGGCTAAACCCATCGCTTGCTAGTCCAAGTCTGACATTTCGAGGCTCCATGCTAAAAGTTGAATGTTTGAGATCAAAATCCTTCCAAGCTTCAGAATCCCTAGGATGACTCATTTTTCCATCATCATCTCTGAGTGCATTATGATGCCAACTCATAAAACCAGCTGTCCTGCTAGACATATATAGTCGTTGAAGTCTTGGAATCAAAGGAAAATGGCGAAGCACCTTCTTCGGAGAATTATTCTTTCCACTTCTACTTTTTTTCCATCTAGACATACCACAAATCGGGCAATTGTCTAAATCTTTATGTGCTTTCCAAAATAACACACAATCATTTGGGCATGCATGTATCTTATTGCAGCTTAACCCTAATTCAGACATCATTTTTTTGGATTGATACCAACTATTTGGCAATGTGTTTTCTTCAGGCAAAACATCTTTAATCAAAGCTAAAATGTCTGAGAATGCCTTGTTGGTCAATTTATGCAAACATTTAAGCTGAAACATGTGTACAAGAAAAGAAAATTTAGAGTACTTGGTGCATCCTGTGTATAGTGGCTTCTTAGCTTCTTGCATAAGTTCATCAAATCTTTTTGCCTCAGAATTTTCTGCAGAATGAGAGACTGATTGATGTAGGAAAGTATCATTCAATAATCCTTCTATATCATCAGCTGAAGTAACATTTGTGTTTGTCTCCATACGAGGCCGCTTACGAGATTCTCCATGAAAACTCCAAATTGTATAGTTTGTCACAAATCCCTCTTTAACAATGTGAAGATGAACTGTATCCTTCTCATAATGATATCTATTTTGACACTTTGAACATGGGCAACGAATAACTGATAAGTCACTGGTGTTCGAATTCTTAATTGCAAAGTCCATGAAATAGTTGACCCCGTTCAAGAAAGATGTGTTTACACGTTCATGCCTTGTTTTATACATATACATCCAACTCTTATCACTCATAAAGTCTTCTTCCATCTTGAAAAAGAAAAGATATTAGTATAACAATAATAACTAAAGTTTCAATTATCTTCGGTATAATATGTTATTTAAGGATTCACAAAATAAAATTTATATGCTACAGCCTCTAAGCAAATAACTAGTAAGTTAGCACTCAAGATTCCTAACATAGACTTACAAACTTAGATGTGTGAGACTTAAATATCATTAATAAACAAAAAGGTGTAGATAAAAAGTTCCAACAGGTCCTTAAAAATTTATTCTTTTTCATTCTATTTTTATGTTCTTTGAAATTATAAGGTCTTGTCTTGAATCTTGAAGTTAAACGAAGGGGAATATTAGTCTGCTCAATTACGACAGACTAGGCGATTATGGCCAGTCCTGGATATAGTCTGCCCAGGATCATGGCATGGCCTGTAGAATTAAATTGGCCATAACTGATAACGAACTAGATCAGCAGATTTTCATCAGGATGAACTGATTCTGCAAACATGGTTAAAGTCATCAATTTAGGTATTGGTCCACATTCGATGCAGCAATATGTAGCTCTAATAAAGATTTTATTCTTTGTGAAAGATATATGAGCTATATAGAAGAACACAGCTCAGAAGATTTCAACCCTTAAGCATATGAGAGATTGGAAAATATAGTATGAGATGGCTATCAGGTACAATCGTTATTTTCTCAGGTTCAACAGGATGTCAGGGATAGTTTGTGAGGTGGGGTGAGGGTTTATAAGAAAAATAAAAAAACAAAATTACCATTGAAGACTCAATTTTTTTTCCTTTGGAAAATGCTTGGACAAGACTCTCAACTGCTTATAATCACTCATTACTACAAAATTAAAAATCTGTCACTTCACAACTGGCATGTTGCTTACAAATAGAGTCGAAGGCAAATACTTGAAGTCTTTTCCGCAACAATTTCAGGATTGGGCACGGAGAATGATTTGTCTCATTCGAGAGGGTTTATTAAAAAATTAGAAAACAAAATTACCATTGAAGACTCATTTTTTTCCTTTAGAAAAATGCTTGGACAAGACTCTCAATTGCTTATAATCATTCATTACTACAAAATTAAAAATCTATTACTTCACAACAGGCATGTTGCTTACAAATAGAGTTGAAGGCAAATACTTAAAAGTCTTTTCTGCAACGATTTCAGGATTGGGTACGGAGAATGATTTGTCTCATTCGAGAGAAGTTGACAATTTGCCAAGAGTCAAGGAATCAACCTGACATAGTCAGACTTGACTATTGATTTGGTTCGATACGGCCTAAGGAAGCCGGAATATGTCGTGCCCAGTAGGGGTGTTCAAGTAAAACTGGTAAACCGGTAAACCGAACCGAACCGAACCGAACCGATCGGTTCGGTTCGGTTTGACAGGTTATCCATTCGGTTTCTTGAACCGAACCGAACCGATAATTTCTTATTGGTTTGGTTCGGTTCGGCATCTCCCCAAACCGAACTGAACCGGTAAACCGGTTGACCCGATTTGGCAAAGTTTGACCCACTTTATTTACATATTATATTACATCTAAATATATATTATATCAATTTTAAATATATAATAATATAAATTTAAGTTAATTAGTATAAATATATAATTATATATTATAAATAAAGTATTAGTCTTCATATTAATCTTAAATAATTATTATAATGTATATTTTATTTTATGTTTATTTTTATTTATTTAAATATACATTAAACCGATGAACCGAACCGAACCGAACCGAACCGAACCACAATCGGTTCAGGCTTCACTGAACCGGTTCGGTTCAGTTCGGTTCCCCTTATCGGTTCGATTTCGGTTTGGAAAAAAAACGCCCAAACCGAACCGAACCGAACCGTTTACACCCCTAGTGCCCAGCCAGTTCCTTGCTGGAAAAGGCTGGTCCGGACTCATCATCTGCCAATAATTTCTGATTTCAAGCCAGCTAAGACTTTTCAGCCAAATCAGCAACCCCTATTTCGTTCATTCAATCTGGGCTATCTAAACTAGTGATTGGTCCATGGCCTGCATAATCAGATTGGTCATAGTCGATCCTGATATAGATCAGCCACTTTGTAAAATATGTTCAGACCCTTTTTATTTCTCTGATTGGAAAGCATTTTTCCCTTTTTTGTCTTTTTTCTCTATCATCTTGGTAAATACTGCGCTCTCTTTTACAACAGCAATTCCAATAATTAAGACATGTATTTTTGGGTACACCAAATTAAAAAAATTCTGATTCCTCATTATAATGCTTAAATACAGCAATCAACCTTCAGTCTGGCTGCCGGGGTTTGAAGCGCGCGCCCGGGGGAGAAACGCAAACGCAGCGGGGTTTGGAGCGCCCGGGAGAGAAGCGCAACGCCGACGGACCAGCGGCTGGCTTTGGAGCGCCCGGTGCAGACGCGTTGCGACCGCCTCGGTGCCTGCTGCCGACGGACACCAGCGGCTCAAGGGAGGCGACGTTGGTTCTGTATACGGGACAGAGCCGTGTGGACGATGCGGGAACTTTGCGGTCGAAGCGTGCTGGATGGGGGAAGTAGTTGGGGACGCTGCGCGCGCGACTTCACCGCGCGTCAGAGGAGACCTTGCAAGACGAAGCCTTGGACGACAGCGGTTGCGATCGAGACGAGCACGGACGATTTGGAGGAGGAGAGCGGATCCCGATTCCTATGGGAGAGTTGCGCGCGGTTACGCCCGTCGCCTATTTGATCGGGAACGTGATGAGTTGCCCGACGGTATATACCGTCGTCTACGCTCCAGCATGCCCGACGGTTAATCCGGTTCCGTGGTGTATTCTGCACTTTGCGGCAGTGGGAAGCAGCTGAAGGTGTTTAGTTCGTCAAGGACAGTTGTTGCCGCTGTTTTATTTTGGACTGGGAGATCCCGTCGCCGATAGGATACTTCATCATCTGCCACCGCCGGAACCAGCAAGGGGCGCTGGTCGCAACTCCACTGCTGGCTGCTGGAGGAGTCGTGAGAGCCCGACGGGCTCGACGTTGGCGGGAGTTTGGGCGGCCGTGACCACCACACACGCGACCAGGAGCTCCCTCATGGTCCAGACTTTTCCAACAGAGTTCCTCCGGGGGGTTTCCACGCCGTCGTGCCTTGCCGTCGGTTCCACCACGAAACTCCGCGGAAGAGCTTGCACCCGCAGCCGTGTCCGAGGTCCATGGGCGCACGGCTGGGGTCCTCGCAATGGGGGTACAAGGGGGCTTAGCGCCAGGAGCCCCTTCCACTGTCGCTAGAAGAGGGAGGCCGCAGAGGCGATGTTGAGGCGGAGGTTCCCCACTTCCCCGACGGGTCTGGGGTCGTCGGACACAGGTACGTCACGCTACCGGAAGCTCACGAGGGATCGCGGCGACTGCCGTGTAGGTTCGTGGAGAGGAGGCCTCAGGGCCGTGGACTCCCCTCTTTTTTTTTATTTGCTATCGGTATCCGCCTTCGGGTATCTACCGTTGACGACAAGGCTGCCGTCAGTTGCTTGCTCCCCTGGCCATACCGACGAGGTCATTGGAGACCCCTCGTCGCCGTAGGAGCCAACGGGCTTCAAATGCCGTAGTCGTCGCCCAAGCTCGGAGGAGGTCTGGGGGGTTCGGTTGATAGAGAGAGCTAGGCGGGAAGACCGGGAGGGAGAAAAGGATCAGAGTGGACATCTATATCGCTAACCTTTCTTCGCTTCTTCCTTGGTGCGCTCCTCTGCTCGGGCGAACCAGAAGATGCCGCCTTCTTCTCTCCACCGGGATCCTTCTTTTCCCTCTTTTTTTTTTCACCGCGGCCTCCCCTGTTCCGGCGATTGCGGCGCAGGCGTCGATGAGGTTACGCAAGTCTCGGAGTCGCCGGAAGACCCCCGTCATGGCATTGCTTGCCGGGGCCTCCCCTTCGGTGAAGCCCGACACCACCTCCCATTTGGCGAAGCTGGCGGCAAAACCAGCGGATGCCAGTACCACCTCCTGCGCCGTCCCGAAGGCTCCCCCACCGTGCACTATCGGCCTCCCAAGCATGGTCGCGGGAAAGAGTCATCCGTGGCTGATTGCGCCGGCGCCGGCGTCAACGTGGGGTGGCGGTGAGGCCGCTGGAGGACCCCCGTGGCGACGACCATGGCTACAGGAGAGGGGGCGGGGAAGCCCCTTCGTGCGTGCGGCGTCACTCGGCCGAAACAGCGCCTGAGCTCCCCTTCAACCGTGCTGGCCCAACGCCCGCAGCCGTGGAATGGTCCAAGGATCATTGCGCCCACGGCGGGGACCACAGAAGACAGGCGCACCAAAAAAAAGGCCATCGGGGCAACAGGAGTTGCCAGATCCCCCGAGGGCCCTCTCAACTCGGCGGAGTCGATTCGCAGCAGACCTAGAAGGCCTTGACAAAATAAAAAAAAATTAAATAAAAACTGAAATGCGAAATACTATATTAAATAAGGGGTGAGCTCAAAATTTGAGCGCCCTAGGACGGCTATTCTGGCTACGTCCCGGGTAGGCACTCCTGGACGTGGGCGCGGGCATGCTCCCGTTGCACACGGTTCCATTTCCCCCGGTGCGACAAGTCAAAAGACTTAGGCCCCGTTTGATTGGGCTGAACAGCCTCTAAAGTCTGAATCGGTCAGACTTTCATATTTTCAGACCGTTTGAAAATATTTACAAAATAAGATCTGAATATAGACAAAGCCAGCCGTTACCCTCTGAACCATTAAGTGGGTGATACCCACTTAACGCTGAACAATGAGCAGAAGCTTAGGGAGCTTTGACATCACCAGCATGAGAGGTGCTCTATCCAACGTTGGAAGAATTCAACATGTTTACTTACTCACTTTATTTTTATTATTTTGGATTTTATAGTTAAATTTTTTATATGAATTAAAATCAGACTTATTAAAATATTTATAGAATAATTTTATTAATTTTATTTTACTTGATAGAAGAGAATCATGTTTATTTTTTAACTACGTTTATTTATTTTGTGTTCTCTGTTAATATTCTTTTTCTTTAAAAAATGTTTACTGTTATTATTCTAATGCATGCATATTTTATAAGAAATATTTATTTTTATTTTGTGTATTTACTATTAATATGCTCAATGTAGGTATGCATATTTTATCTTATCCATAATTATTTATTTAATATGTTTATTATTAATATTTTTAAAAGATGAATATGTTTGAGACAACAAATTCTCAAAACATAAACAAGTAAACAACACTTCATAAAATTTTTAAAAGTCAAAATTTAAAAATGAAATGTTCAAATGTTACTTTGTGGTTGTCAAATAGCATTTGGTATATTTAAAATAGATTAAAAATTAATTTGTGATTGTCAAATAATTTTATGTATGAAAATTCATATTCAGATATTAGTTATTAGGTGTTCATTTGGGTACAATATTTGGGTACATAGTAGGTCGGTGTCATATATGTTTATCGGTAATACTCATCATTATTAGACAACTAAATTTATTGTTTAATTTATTTTATTTAATATGCTTGTTGTAATTATTTTCAAAAATATTTATTTTTGAATTCTATATTCAATTTAAAATTTAAATATTTTATCAAATAATCTTAATCTATTTAAATTTCATATTCAGATGTTTTATCAAACACTCTTAATCATTAAGTTTTCATATATTTATGTGACATATTCAGATATAAGAGATAATTCTCAGATTTCAGCTTTCAGATTTCAGCATTATCAAACGCCACCTTAGTCGTATTGGAGGTGAGCCCACTCGATCGAGGATCGGCCGGCATGCTGCCGAAATGCCGATTTTTCCTCCGATCTTGTGAGAAGCGTGCCGGGGGAGAGAAATTCCAAACCTTAGACGTCGGCACGACATGATGTAACCCGACTTGAAATGATATGAAGATGGTTCAAGTGTCGACACGAATGTTCAAACTGGGCACCGAACGTCAGCCCGATGGACCGGATGAGATGCGGACTCAAATTAAATAAATAAGAAAAAAAAATACATTCATTTAATCTGAAAACATAAAGCTCAGATTTTTAAACAACCTAAAAAAATCAATATAATATATACGTAACACATGGAACTAAATTCTTTAATTAAATGATAATTAAATAACACCAACGGGGATTAAATAAACAACCTCCAATACATTAAAATCCACTAAAAACAGTCCGTAAACACAAAAAATCAAATCTTAAAATAAATTTCAAAGAACATCAATAAAAAAACTCTTAAATAACATAAACGATGTCTTAAAATATATTGACCATGCTGAAACCAACATCGCAACTTAAGCAATATGAAACTAAACGATCTTAATCAATGCGTTAATCATTAAATCTCAAATCATAAGATATCTAATTCATTTAACTAAACCTTAAGTCCAAAACAAATCTAAATCAAATTGAAATTCAACAAAATAAATAAATCAAACTTAACCCATTAATTCAAAATATTAATGAAAAGATCAAATAAAAAAACAAACAAACTTGAAAAATTGAATCTAAATCAATTGGTAAAAAAAATCACGTCTTAATCAAATAAAATCGACGTCAACTAAACATAATGCAACGCGTTCGCATCTCATCGGGCCCGTCAGGCAACAGGCCAACAACCCTCTAGTTTATTATTTTGTATGGATGTGCATTCTCTACCAAACGGATTGCTATGGCAGTTAATCAATGGCGTTTGAGTACTTGCTCGATGTAAGTTAACGCCGGGTATTCGCACTATCCGGTGGAGAGGGGTCAAAATCAAATTTTCAAAGAATCCGAACCTCGGTTCTAGTATTTTAAATGTATCGTCGGACTATTTAATATATTTATAAGTTATCACGTTTTTTATGTAGTCCAAAGGAGATACAAAAAATAATTTTTGAAAATTAAAATGAAAAGAGAAAAAAAGAGGTTCTCACGGCGTGTAAAAACCAGAAGAAATCAACCAAACTGGAAGCAAACCCCCATTTCTGAGCTCTAGATCACCACGCAAAGCAAAAACACCAACCTCAAGTTCGAGCCCTCACAAGCTGCATGCGGCTTCTCGACTGGTAGATAGTGTTGTGGTCGGAAGAAAAATGGCCCCAGATCACCATCGGCAAAGGTCGCCGCGAAGCAAAAAGGTCCTAGATGAAATAGATGGTGTGGTCGAGGAAAATGAACAAAGCGGAGTATCGAGAGTCCTCGTTAGAAGAAGATGAGCGAA
>CM069922.1:40308420-40571303 GCA_036172225.1 Cryptocoryne crispatula var. balansae | reverse complement strand
GGATATGTATTTGTGTATTTATGTACTCTGTATATATATTGAGTATATGGCTCACTGAGTCGACCCACCGGGTATTATTTTCAGAAACAGAACGTCTCTGCTTCTTTTCCCGCTCGACTCTCCGCCCGTCTTCTGTTCAGCTTCTTGTCATTCCGCTTCACTCTAGAAGGATACAATTGTGAAAACAGGTCAACCAAAATACTGTAAAAATCTAACCAACAAGTGAAAGTTTTCGTCTCAGAAGTGTTCATTATCAGGTTCAACGTGAAAACCTAGCTAAACCAATTAATTCAGCACTTTGAGTTTCATTTGATTTGATAGAGAAATATATTCCTCACTTACATCGCTTTGAAAACTGATTTAATATAATAATATATTTGATTTGACAATTCCGATAATTCTATTCGAAATATCACAATAAGACTACAATCCAAATAATTTAAATACTAATTTTCAATGTAGAACAACGAATCAACTGATTCTTCGGAATCTAAATCATCACAATGCTCTTCTATGTTAAACCTAATTAGTTGAAAATATTAAAGATTAGGGTGAGCCAAATGAACTTAGTGGTTTCTACCATAAATCTTACCATTCGACGGCCAAATAGCAAGCATACGCAAAATAATATATTTCACAATCATACGTAATAATATAACAAAATAACTAAAGACCAACAATTTAAAGAGCAGTTGATTTAATTCTAGATTAAGAACATATACATATTTTCATATTTTACTTAATGAGATGAGAGACTTTACAAGATGATAATGCAACTAACCAAGGAAGGCAGGGTTGGGGTCGGGACCGGGTTGGTCGGGCCTAAAATCTACCCAAGTCGGTTGGGATCGTGACCCGGGTCGGGTCGGGGTCGGGAAAAATAATAATAATAAATTATTTAAATATATTAACTGTGTCAAGGTCACGGGGCCGGGTCGGGGTCGGTCGGCCCAAAAATCAACCGGGTCGGCCGACCGGGTCGCCGACCCTGTGTACCATGCAACTAACTATTCCCTTGACTTCTAATCTAAATTTAAAGATTCAATATTTAATGAAAATTATTGACGGTCCTATAAATCTACTATATCAACACATGTAAGATATTCATAGACTTATACAAAATAACATGATTACTACAGTTTTCACATATCAAAATGCAAGGAGTATTTTCTTGCGTACACATAAAATATATCTAGATGCACATATAACAATATTGTCAAATAACTTACATGTGATCTACCATATATCAAAATAACAATATAACTAAGTTAAATCACATAGTGTATCTAAGTAGTGACATACTTAGGTTGAACCACAGTATTTGGGATCGAATACGACTCTAGGCTCTTCTAACATCCACTTCCCACGGGCACTACCCTAGTTTAGTGTAAGTGTAATTACGTATTACAATACAACACATCACATAAATCACATATTGCAACTCCGAAGTACACATTGGTCAAATATCTACGGACTCAACAATCCATGACTTAAGATGCAACTCGTATATGAAAGTATATTTACAAATAATTTACAACACTATATAACTCATATGCATGCACTCTTAGGCACACAAAATCATGTTGTAAAGACGACACATAGAATAATACACAAATGCTCAACTGCCAATTCATCTACAATAAACTTGACATACATAAGAATACATCAGACCAAATACATGATAAAAAAATGAGGAAATCAACTCCCGCCCCCATGTTTGACGTCTGAATTATTTTTTTGTCCCAACCATCCCATTCATTATTTTTTAATCCTACTATCAAAAATTAATCAACTCCCGCCCCTACTGTACACTAGCACCGTTAGTATACCCCACGTTGAAAATAAATTTCCCATTTTACCCTCATTTTAATACCGCCGGCCTATTCTCTTGGTTCTGGCGATTTTTCCTTAAAAAAAATTCCACCGACCTGCTTTTCTTGGCCCCCTTGCAACGAAATTCAATGGTGCAAGATGGACGATCTGGCTGCGGATTTGGTCGCCTTCTTCTCCCTTCTAGATCGCTCCTTTCCAGTGATTCAAACATACATCTTTCACCGTCTGAAAACGCCTCTGCGGATCTGGCTGCGGAAGGGGAAGACGCACCTACGGAAAGGAGAAGCCCCGGTCGGGACTGTCGAGGGAGCCGCCTCTCATAAATCTCTTGTGGGAAGAGGGTTCCGCAAATCACCTGCGGGAAGGGAACTTCGCGAGGCCTGCGGGAGGGTTCC
The DNA here is from genome assembly GCA_036172225.1 of Cryptocoryne crispatula var. balansae. Taxonomy (NCBI): domain Eukaryota; kingdom Viridiplantae; phylum Streptophyta; class Magnoliopsida; order Alismatales; family Araceae; genus Cryptocoryne; species Cryptocoryne crispatula. The sequence continues at coordinate 40,569,075 of CM069922.1, read as the reverse complement.
GCAAATCACCTGCTGGAAGGGGACTTCGCGAGGGTTCCGCGGGTTTTGAGCGCGTTGTTTCTGTCGCGAAGGAGGAGTCCGAGCGCGGAAGGAGGAGTCAGAGCGCGGCGCCGCTTCTGTCGCGAAGGAGGAGTCTTCCGAGCGCGGGGCGAAGGAGTTCGCGAGGGTTCCGAGCGCGCCGCTTTCTCCGCGAAGGAGGAGTTCGCGAGAGCTCGCGAGGGTTCCGTAGGTTCGATGGAGGGCAATTTCGGATATGCAAATTAGGCTTCAAGTGAGATAACGGCTGGGACATAAAAATTTGATTCCATCAAACGTTGGGACTTTTAAATAAGTATATAAACGGTGGGACTTTTAAAAAATTTTATGGACGTAATAGGACCTAGAATTAAAATCCCCTAAAAAAATTAAATTTTTTACACAAAACTAACCTAATTTCACGTGTATTAACTCAAATGTATGTGCTATTAAAACTTCGTCACTTTTCTTTGAAATCAAGCAGTTACCTTACACGTTCAATCATATGATAACACATCCTTAACACAATTTCAATATAAAATATTTTACATGAATCACTATTATAACTATGCACACATCAAATTAATAAATAAAGTGGCATAAATGAAAGCAAGTATAAAGAGTCTTCTTCGGATGGTAGTAGCAAAGAGAGAGGGGGAGACGATGGTGAGAGCTAGGCTCATCACATTGGCGTTGCCGGAAGGTGGCGACAGTGTGCACTGTGCAGGAGGGTGCCAACGGTTCTCCCTCTCCTTCTTCTTGCATAAGAGGGGGGGGGGGAGATAGAGAGAGGAGCGGCCAAGATGGGAGGAGAAGGGATGTCGACAAGGGAGGGAAGGGAGAGGGCGTGGCGTGGAGGTGGTGGTTTATTATTTATTTATGTTTATACTTTTATAGATATCATTTGATTTGAACTGAGCTGCTAATTTATTTGATTTAGTTTTAAATATTTTTAAAATAAAATAAATCAACAAATAAAATGATTTAAATCAAGTTAGATACCTGTTGTAACTTAAATATGTTAGTAAAAAAATAAATGAAAAATCAGTCTTATATTTAAATACATACACTGTGCCTTAAGAAATCAAGGAAGGATCCGAATCCAATTCCATTTTATTTGATTCAGGAAAAAATCTTAAAAAGAAAAATCAAAACATTTATACATAGATGCTTTTGATTTTCAACAAAAAATAATAGCCCTCCAGATCTGTGAAGCTCCGTTTAGATTCGCTCGAATCTAGGGTTCCGCTCCTCCTATAAGATACCGACTGTTCCTCTCGCTCCCGACGCCGTCTGCGGCGGTGGGGTACCTCCGAATGTAGTGCCCTCGCACCATCTCCCGATTTCGTTCCCGTCGTCGCCGGTCAGCACGCTCTCCTCCTCCGCCGTTCTCGATATCTTCCGCAACGTGTGTTCCCAGCAAGGGTTGCCGGGGGCGGAAGGATCGGGTCCACAGGCCGTCCTCGGCAGCAACTGGCCGTGTTCGTCCCGCCGCCCCCTGCACATCGATGCCCGGCGGCGTTACTAAGCCCCCGCCGGACCTCACCATTGGGCCAGGGTCATGCGCGCCTCTACATCTCCGCGTTCTCGTTCCGCGTTCGCGCCTCCGAAATCATCTCGGTTTCTCCGATCTTGATCCTTTCCTCCCCCATTGGATGGCTAGCTCTTGATGGTTCCTCCGTTTTGAAGATTTGCCGCTGGTGCGGTGATCGTCGAGATAATAGCTCGTTCTGAATCTGATGATGGCATTTGGCGTTGCATATGTTTTCTGTATCCCACGGATTTTGAATTTATGCGCACCGAAAAACAGCAGCTTCATCTTCCCCGAAACTTGTGCTCTCTTTTTATCCGGATTCTGAAACGATTTCGCTCTGCGCCCCTTGTTGTTCTCCGAGAGATTAATTTTCAGCGTCAGAAGGGGGATCTGATGCAATCTCGCGTCCTGTGTTGCCGGAACTTGTTCTTATCACCAGCCTCTGGCAATACGGTGGAGATCTGGATGAATCGAAAGGAGTGGTCGTTTTGGACGAAATCCGGCTGCTGGATGGATGCCTCTTAGATCGATCGACCAACGGCGGGGGGGCTGGAATGGAATAAAATCAAGAACTGCACGCCACCTGTTTGTAAGATGGATCGGCAGTGCCTTCGTGCGCCGCGCCCCCGTACATCGATGACTGAGAGGCATGTTGAAGCCCTAGAAGGAAAACTGCCAAGTTCCCAGGGTCATTCTAACCTCTACATTTTTACTTTGGGAAATTTAGCTAGTGTTCCAATTTTAAATATATATATATATACACATGTGATATTAAGTTCCTTGATCAAAACTCTTCAAACTTCCAATCCGTTGATCAAGATATCTAGAAACATCTTGTTCTTTCTGGGTTTGGTTTGTGGGTGGGAAGTTCTTGTCAGGAATTTCTAGCAAGCTCCAAATTCGGTCAAGGGTCCGTTTGGTTGATAGCAACAGAAAAGTGGCTGAAAATAATTTGTGGGATTAGTTTTTTTCTGAGATATGGTAATGCCAATCTTTCATTTGGTATGTTTAAAGATATTTTGTTGGAAATATTTTTTACTATTTTTCTGTTAGTTTGTAATATATATTTTTTATTTTTATAATTATTTAAGATTTTGAAACCTATATTATATTATTCTATAACTTGATAATTTGCTTGAAATCAAGGCAGATTTAACGAGGATTGAAAATGAATTGGTCCATATTTGATTAACCGAGATTGACAAAAATCTGATTTTAAAAGCAAGAAATAGTGAAACAATTGTTATTAATGTGACATACTTTATTTTGTTGATATATTTTGTGTTTTTTATATTATAGATAAAAGTAGTATTTAAAAAATGTGTTCAATGAAAAATAATTTATTACACATTGAATATCTAAAAGAATTTCAAATATTTATTTATCGTTTAAGAGTTAGTTTTAACAATCTTGAAGAAATAGCATAGAAAAAAAAAAATTTCCGACGGCGCAGATCAGATCAAGAGCAGATCCTCTCTTCTTCTTATGCCGACCCTAGCCCTTCTCCCTTCGTTCTAGATCGTTTCGAAGGGGGAGAAGCAGGGGCCGCCATGAAGCTCCGCATCCGCTCCTCGGAGACGAAGGAGACTTTCCGCCTCGACGTCCCCTCCACCTCTACCCTGTCCGTGCTTAAGGCCGTCGTTGCTGCCCGCCTGCCCTCATCTACTGCCACTGCGGCCGCTGACGTCCTCCTCTCGCTCAATCGTCAAGACGAGCTCGCCGCCTCTTCTCCCGACGATACGCTGGCGTCTCTCGGCCTTGCCTCCGGCGATCTCCTCTTTTATTCCCTCCGACCATCCGGATCCCTCCCAGAGGTGGCTCCTTCGCGGCCTCTGTCGTGTGCTGATGCCCTAATCTCTGCTGCGCCCGATACGGATCCGAGCAACGAGGGCTTAGCGGGCTGTAGCAGTACGGAGGAAGAGATAATGTGTCGCGATGAGCTGCCAGAGGAGGGAGGGATAGTGGTGAGTGCGGTGGCGGAGGATGCGATGGAGGTGGAGCGGATAAGTGTTCGCAGATCCCGCACCGACTCGGTCTCTGGTTTTCTGAAGCGGGTTTTGGAATCGGAGAAGGAAAAGGCTTCGGCCAAGGGCGATCTTAGCACCCTGGTTATCTCGGTCCACGCTGTCTTCCTGGAATCCGGGTTTGTGGCTTGTAACTTCCAGGGCCGCCGAGTGCCAGACGGATGGATTTCCAAAAGCTCAACGGTCTCGATGTCGTACACGATCCCAGAGCTCTTAGGCCCTGATTTTGATGCGGTTGTGGGGACGGTGCATTTGAAGTTTCTGCCGATCGGAAGGTTCGTAGATGTGTGTGGGTTCTTGAATGGGAGCGCGGTTGTATACCGCCTGTGCTTGGATGCGTCAAAGTTTGCTCTGTCGCTGGCTTCATCTATGGATGCAATATCCGAGGAAGGCGAAAGCTCAGTCGTTGATTTCTGGAAGCGCATGAAGGACACTCTCTCTTTGCCTCTTCAAATTGATCTGTGCGAGAGGAACGGGTTGCCCCTTCCCCCGTGCTTTACCTCGCTTCCCACCGAGCTCAAAATGAAGATCTTGGAGTTTGTTTCAGGTGTTGACCTTGCAAAAGTTGGGTGCGTGAATTCTGAACTGAGGTACCTTTCATCAAATTGTGATCTTTGGAAGCAGAAATTTGCGGAGGAATTCTCTGGCCTCGAGGGGTTTCGTGGGAGAAGTGATCGAGGCATGCAATGGATGGGCAAATTTGCAACTTGTTGGGAGGAGCGCAAGAGGAAGAGGAGGCATCCATCATACTCTACAATTTATCCATTTGGTGCATCGCCGATTTTGCGAAGACAACCTGTGCCGTTTGGTGCTCCATTGCCTGGCATAATTGGCGGGGACTACGATCTTTCTCCTGCCATTGCCTTCCCAGCCCATGGTCAATCTCGCGGAGTTTGGAGTCCCTTTCAGCGAGGACGGTTTATACCTCACTGCAATTTCGGTGGATTTGATGTATAGTCAGAGAAGAAGTATTTCCCTAGGAATGCTCTCTTCCTTAGCTGCATCAACTGGATAGGTTTACTTTGCCTTTGGTACATACATATGCACATGCATGTGCTAATTGTTGTCTCCTTTTACAGTTCACATAAGAATCCTCGTCTCTGCTTTAGGCCTCATGAACTTGGAGGAAGAATGTCTCTCTCTCTCTCTCTCGTTTAAAATTCTTGATTTCTGTATCTTAGTCACTTGGTAAATGTAATTGGTTCCTTGGTTATCTACATTGTCTTTTCTCTATTGCTCGAATCTGTGGCAATATCTGATGAACAACAGCATTAAAGTTTTGAATAATGGAAATAATATCCTGTCATTTGCACTCTTTTAATATTGTGGACTTCTACAAGTCAGCACTGTGCATCTTCCAGCTTATTGGTGACCTTGCATAGAGCAGAGAAAACTTTTTTGACCAGAGAGCAGAGCAGCTGGCTATTATTGTTAAGCGAACACTAGATAAAAATTCATTGGCATTTGGTAAACTTGGACTGAGTGAACATGGAATATGTAAGGCTAAGCATTGCTCAGTAAGATTATATCGAATAGCAATTGCTGTGCATTTGGTCAGCCTTCTGTAAGGATATAATTTGAAAAAAAAATCAAAAACATTTATTTTTTGAGTCTATAAAGAACTCACTGTTTACTGTATTTTTATATTTTAACCCTTGTAAACCTTTATTCTGATATATTAACCCACAACAGGAGTTATTTTTAATTTAAAAGTGGAATAGCTCTCTTACGGACCCAAATCTAACTTATAGATGTTTAAGGGATCAAAATTTAAATATCCATGATATAATGACGTTTCTAATTTATATATTCTCATGCAGATTGGTTACATGAGGTTTATGTGATTGTAAGATTCCATTAAATTTAAAAAGAAATTGTATCATACAATTATAAACTTGCAATGTTTTTTGACAGCTAATGTTAGACAATAAAAGAAAAATACATTTCCATAATGTCTTGATGAAATGAGTGTTAAGATGAATGTGTGGTTGTCTTAGATTAGATAGAATACAAAATGAATATACTAGAGAAAATGTAGGAGTAGCAACAATTATAGACAAATTGAAAGAAGGGATTGAGATGATTTGGACATATTTAATGTAGATTTAAGAAAGTTCCAGTTAGATAAGTAGAAATATCAAAATAATTAATATGAAACAAGTATGGAGTAGACCCCAGTTACTTGGAGGAAGGTAATTCTATATGTTTTGGATAAGTTAAATTATATTTGAAGAAATCACTCAAAATTGATGTGACTGGAAAAAGATAATCCATATGATCCCAATTAATATGGGATTAAGGCCTAAGGCTTAAGGCTTGAGTTGAGTTGTAATCGAAAAACTACTAGCTATTTACAAACAAATGGGGTTTACTCCTAGATACTTTCTCAAAAAAGGATCTTGCTTCTGAGTTTAAAAGAGATTTTCATTACTTAATGTCCGGGTTGCTCGTGGAGTGAAAGGACAGAGAATTGGCCACAATATGTTTCATTGCTCTTTATCTATGGTAGATTCATAGGTAAGATCCCACTTCAATAATGGGTGAGAATATAAGGTGAATGCTTAGTTGCCATCGTTATCCATAATCCAGGTAATTACCATCATATCAATTTTCTCAAACATGGGTTTCTCCATTGGGCTACAACCTTAGAAAACTGCCTTCGCATTGAATAAGGAGACAAGACAATTAAGTGTGAAGTGCAGTTGGGTGCCGTGTGCTTAATTAAACTTACCAAGATATGACTTTTTGTTTTGGTAACCATAACCATGACAGATCCTCTCGTAAATGTCCTTTTCCTCAGAAGGAAAGGTGTGACCTTATTGGCCTTGTCGGTAGAAATAGAGGTGCCATCTTTGGACTCAGTTGTAGTTGTGTTCTTGTTGGTCATCTCTTTTCTCAATCTTAGGGTAGCTTTCCGCCAACACTTTTGATATAACCTAGATGGCAACAGAATGCCTGTAGCTCTACTGGCCTTAGCTCCATGTTACAATTTGGGCCTCCAGGGCTTTTTACTTTGAAGTTAAGAGTGGGAAACATGGATTTTTACTTCCAATGGAATTATGCCTAAATTTCTTACAAGTCTTGGATGGATCTTGAAGTTGGGTTTCAGCCTTCAAGATTACCTCACTCCAGCATATGTATTTATATATATATGTGCTTGGAGAGGAGATAATCTTGTCAGATTAAGCGAGATGTAGAGAGTTTATAAATGAGTTTGAGTCTTGGAAGTTTATCATGTGTTTGTGTATATACGTATATATATGTTTGTAATTAAAAGCATTTAACATATGTGAAGCGTACAAGTCACAAGAAAGATTTTAATATATAATTTCACTGTCTTTAAATGGCACCCTCAACTCGTTGATTGACATATGCAGGTAGATTGTGTGATCATCAAGGGGCACTGCCCTTTGTGATGTGTTGGAAGATTTTTTTTATTAGCTATATGGTTGTTTAGGCTCACAAGGCATCACCTAGGGGGTAGGTTAGTCTGATTGGGCTAAAGTTAGGGGCAGCCTACAACCTTGGATCAGCTAGGACCGGTTCCAATCTAAGGTGAAAGCCTAGAATCAACCTCATTCAATGTGACTCAGGTCTTCACTTGGCCCTAATCTAGTAGGAATCAGGCAATTTCATTTCATTCCAAGCTAGGAATGCTGAACCAGCGGATCTGGTCCAAGGATTGCCCTATCGTGGTTGATTTCACCCTGGTAGAGCTACTAAACTGGATCAACTGATTCTGATCCAATGGGATGATCCTGGATCAAAATCGGCTAATCCTGGTGGATATTTACTGATCCAGGCAAATCTTGATCTGCCCATCAAGGTAGTTTCAGAATGGCCATAGCCGATTCATCCGAATTGGCTGATCCAGCAAACCATGGCTTGAGCTACCTTGGCAAATGCCTTAGGTGCCTTTTGGGGCCCCGAAAGGCATGCCAGTACCTTGGTCACCAAAAGGCACCTTAGGGCTTAGGTGCACCTATGCAGTGCCATGACAACTACATTAACCAATCCCATCCAATGGTTCTGGTGCAAACGTTATGGGTAGAGTCTGTATATTCTACATTTTGATAAGTTTGTGGTATATTTTGATCATCCGGAGATACTAATGATTTATATTTCTACTGAAGTTATGATTGCAAGAATTTTTGGAGTCATCGCCCTTGTAGTTCTTGTAAAGTGATGGTTGCAAGGGAAATTGACTGCTTTGCCTCTGATTACTTCAGTTTTTTGGATGACAATAGCAGATTGATTCTTCAAGCAAAATTTGTGAAATTTTTTCTTTTCTCGGAGCACCTGGTATTTTTATATGACATGGAACATAAATTGAAAGCATAGCTGTCAAGGTGTATGCCTAGGCGAGGCTTATGCACTGCCTAGGTGTAAAGGTGGTTTTATTGAACCAGTGAACTGGTTTGCACTCAAACTGGTTCACCGGTTTTATTTGACTTACACCCGATCTCCCCCCACTTGAAGCCCCAATGGCCCATTCTTGTCAGTCGTGAGAACCCCATGTGATGCGCAGGAACCCTGTGGAGGTCTTGTTGCTAGCTGCAGTCCTCCGCGGGTCGACATAGGCGATGGTTCCTATCATTGTCATCCTTCACCTCGGGTAAAATCTGCTGTTCTTCTTGCTTAAACATTTCTCCGCCAACGGACAATTTTACTGTTTTGTTTTTTCCATCGGTTTTTTCTTTTACCTACAATTTTCTGCTGCTAACATCTGGTGAAGATGTTTTAATCTTCTTGTAGACTTCTAACACCTTACGCCCTCTTTGGTAACACTATTTGGTACCTCTATCACTCTCAATTTTAAAATTGATATTGATAGGAACTATTAAGAGGTGTTTGGTTAATTGTATCAATTTTAAAATTTGTAGTGCAAACAAAGCATATTATATAATACAAGTATCCATTTGTATTACTTTTGATATTGATACTCCAACATTTGAAAATATTGATACCAATATTGATATAGTACCAAAAATGAAACTCTAACCAAACAGGGCATTAACGTTGCAATTTGAATATCTCTGGTGTGTCTATGGTTTCTGACTGGTGTTTTTTGTATCTTAAAGTATGCTTTTTTATCTTCTTTGTATCCCAGAGAGTCTAATGAAATGTTTGATGTTTGGATATTACCTGGGCCTTGTCTTTACAGTTTTGTATATATAAATGTTATTCATATATGTCAAATTTATTGGTTAACATAAGTTTCCTTTGATTTGTTATGTAATTTTGCATGAGATAGGAATCTTGGTTAGGTTTATCACTTTTTACTGTCTTACCACCCAGGCGGATGCTTTACCGCTTAAGTGGTAAATTACCCTTCGGGTGTTGTGGCCATCTTGCCGCCTTGACAACTATGATTAAGAGATTAAATGACTGCATGCTTTTGATATTCTCTCTTTTTTTTTAAAAGTTTTCAGAATACCGGTAGATCTTTGTTTTGAAGGTGGCAAGAGCCACAATTCACTATTCATTGAAAAAAATCATTACAGTAGGAAGCTATAATAGGGACTACAGAAGAAAAAGGGCCGCTACCCTCCTACCGAGAGGGTAGAGAGCAGAGGAAAGCTACAGAAAGAAAAATTACCAATTCGGCAAAAGCCTTCTGAAATCCCTACTTTCTAGAAGGTGGTCGGAGAGGCGAAGTGCCAAACTCGAACAAATAGTGACATGTAGAAAAGGGTATTGGCTGGTGGTAGAATCAAAGCCCTCTCCAAGAACTCTTGTTCTTTGCTCTTCAAATCACGCAAAGCAAATAAGGTTCCACAGCTTTCTATTTTTCTTCCGAGTATTTATCAGTTCCAAGACGGAAGAACATTTATGATATCCTGCGGAGGGTCCCACACTATCTTTCAACTTCTAAACAAAGTGCACCAGAGACTATGAATGAGGCTGCGCTGGATGAAAAGATGATTTTATGCCGTCTACTTTCATTTCACAGAAGCAACAAATGACTGATTCTAAGGCAAACCTACTATGAAAAAAAATCCCTTGTGGGTTTGCGTCCTTTGCAGATTTGTCCATATGAAGTGAATCTTCTGTGGTAAGGATCCGCATCACTTTCCACCAATAGACTTTCTCCCCTCCGATAGCCCGCTCAGGGGTGCAAACAAATCAATACACTCGAGAAGCAGCTCGAAACTCGATTCAATAAAAACTCGGCTCGATTTATTTATTATTATGTTAAATAAATAAGTTTGAACAAAAAATAAAACTTGACTCATTAAACGAGTCGAGTTTGAATAGACTCTTACTCGGCTTGATAAATTTGCGTGTAGCTTGATTAAATATTTTATTATTTATTTATTTATAAAAATTAAATTATGAATAGTAATAGTTACATATTGTCACTTAAATGTATTAAATAATTCGAATTTGAGTTTAAACTCAGATCGAGTTTTATAAATGAACTAAAATTAAAGTTTCATAGATAATTTTTCATTGATTTTGAGTTTTATAAACGAGTTTATATATAATTTAAGTTTGAATATGAATTGAATTGTAGTCCAGCTTACTATTCTAGTTTAAGTTCGACTCGACTCGATTAATAAATGAATTAAGTTTGAACAAGGGTTCAACGTACTCGTCAAAATTCGAGCTCGAATTGAAACTCGTGTAAAATAAACGAGTCGAGTTTGAACGCCATACTTACTCGGCTCGGCTCGTTTGCACTCCTAAGCCCGCTGCAAGGAGGCCAAGTTGATGGGAAGATTATCACATCTGACATCCCGTGAAACCTTCAGAAGATTAGACACATCCTCAATTTCTTCTCATTTCAAATTCCTGCAGAAATCAAATTTCCAGCTGAAGAGTTCATCCCCATCCTAGCGATCAGCCACCATATTATCTCTGTTTCTTGCGATAGTGTAGAGAGGGACATTGTTGGGCTAACAGGACATCATCTAGCCCGAGCCAAGAATCCGATCTTGATAGAAGAGAACAAGCTGAAGAAGGGTTCGACATTCGAAATGTCCTTTCCAAGATTTTGATATCTTTCCCAGAAAAATTAAATAGTGTTAGACCAACCAGAACCATAATTCAACTAATGGGGTGTTTGGTTGCATGATAATTGAGGTTTTTATTTTAATTTTTAAAAATTGTAAGAAAACTTGTTAAAAGAGGTGCTTGACAACCATGACAATTTTATGTTTTGAAAGTGATTTTCTTCTTAAACAAAAAAAAGAGGGTCTCACCTTTTTCTTTTTTCTTGTGGTCCCCCACTTTCTTTGGTCATGTGCGGTGGTTACTCTTTTTTGTAATCACATCCCTCCAAACATGATAATTTTATGTCATGAGTTGGTTTACTTTTTATTTTAATACAATTTTTTATCATGAAAGTGTACAAAAAATTATCACGCAACCAAACACCCCATAAGCCTTGACGCCGCCGGCCGAGCGAGGCTCGGCCGGCATCAACCCTGCTCCGGGGGGAGTGGGGCCGGGTCCGCCCCCCGGCGGCTGCAAGCCGGGTGCCCCGGGGAGGGGGGGGGTGACAAGTGGGGATCGAGAGGGCTTGATCCCTCGCCACCTGCGTGCGCGACGGATTTCAGGGCCGTTGGGCCATGCTAAAAAAAAGACTAGGACTTGGGGGAACTGTCTTGACCTTGAGTGAGTTTCTGGAGCCATTTACACGATAGAGCCATGTTGATAGTTTCCAGCGGAATAATCCCTATTCCACCTACATCTCTTGATCTGCATATTTAACTCCAAGCTACCAAATGAATGCCCTTCCGACCCTGAGACGCTTGTTAGAAGAAATAAGATCTGATTTGACTCCATCTTTCTACAAATACGTTTGGGAACTTTCATAATAGAAAACAAAATAAAGAAGAATATTCTATAGAACAATGCCCACTTTCATAGCCATCTATATTATCCGAGGTGCGAGGCACTCGAGGTCGAGGTGAGGTGGGTCTCGACTCATCACAGGCATTTTAGGCAAAGTGTATTTTATAATATATATTTATATTTTATTATTTTGTATGTGTGTATATATGAGATAATAATAAATCATAAATTCAAAAATAACATATGAGTGACATAAATATAACTAACTAATAAGAGTAACAACAATTAATTAAGAATCACTTTAAAACAAATTAGATAAACAACATTAATTTTAAACTGAAAAATGTAGCAATTCAACAACATGAATTTTGAACACCTTACTAATATCAACTTAAGATAGATGATTTAAAACCAACAATAGAGACTATTCAAATTCAATGAATGATTAGATGAGACCAATAAGCTAAAAAGATTGGACAAATGATAAGCAACTTGATAACAACAATAAAAACTTTAAGATTGCAGCAATGAGCAACATAAAAAGATTGCAAAAATTTAAAACAAGAAAGAGCCATAACATCAATTTAAAACCGACAAAAATATAGGAAACTAATTGAATTAATTTATAACAAGTTAATAACAACAAAAAATTTAACATAAAAGACTACCTAACATCAACCAATAAAGAAATAAAATCTATGATTACATCAACCAAAATTTAATTCTAAGGCTCTTCAAACCAAATACATCACAAATTTTAGTTTATTGGATCTAGGTTGGTGGTGGATATGGATCCGATAAGGTTTGGGCAGGTGAGTAGGAGATGGAAACAAGATGCCTGAGGCACCTAGGATGGTCGCCTAAGAGGTGGGTAAGAAGATCTTCCAAGATGAAATCAGCCAAGGCGAGGCAATAAACTGCTATCTCGCCTCACCTCGTTGCCTAGGCGACCAAGACGGTCACCTTTAATAACATAGGTACCCATCTGTCACATGCTGAAAACATCTTCTCTTTCCAACCTTGTACTTATATTTCCATCTTGTTAACTATGGATTGCTGGTCTGCTTTATTGATGTTTATGTTTGACAAAGGGAGACCATGATACTTGACGAAAAGTTGATTTCAACTGAAAAATGTTTTGATTAGAGAGATGTTGGTCTGACAGGACATTGACTCCAAGTAACTCAAATTTTCTCTTATTAACCATTAAACTTGAAATTGCCCCAAATAAAAATAAAAGTACGGAAAGATAGAAATATTTTCTTTTATCTACCACAGTAAACCAAAAATTGTGGAATCAAAATAGGATCGGTCGATCCTTCAGGAAGAATCTCGATCTTGAATTGATGAATAAAAAAAAGATTTGGATCCAATCCTGGCCGATCCAGCTAGGATTGTAAAAAAAAATAGATCTAATTCTGATCCCGATCTGATTTCAATCCAATCCCAACCAATTTGGCTAATCCCAGTTGATTTTGCCAGGATTTTTTTCTGAATCTGTCCCCTGACTGAGAACTGGCAATGGCTGATCCCGATCTGGATCGACTAATTTCGCAATCTATGTAGTAAACAAGATAATTCTATCAACATATTGAAGATGAGAAATATGTATTGATTCCGTCATTCCCCACCTTTATGTCCTCTATCATATTTTTAACTTTTTCCTATACTGTGTTGAAGGCCTGACCAATTATGATAAACAAAAGCGAAGAAAGAGGAAAATAACTAGAAACTTGTCCATTGACATGATGTCTCCCACAAAGCATGTTGAGGAGAGTCAGGAGACACACCATTGAACCCAATTAACCAACTTATGGTTGAAACTAGGAATGTAAATGGTTCAGTTCAGCTTTAAGTTTTTTTTTTCAAAATCAAAATTGAACTGAAATGTGAATTGAATCAAATTGGTGTTGTCAATAAGAAGAATATCTTGGAAGAAGACTAAAAGGGGGAAAAGAAAAGAAAAAATGCACTATTACTTGTGACACTGTGTCTTCCTCCTTGCATGCAGAGGTTTCTCTCCCTTATCTAGCGGCGGTTTCTTCTCCGGTGACCGTGGAAGGGGCTAGGGCTCCATCTTGTGGGGGTGCGAGCCTATGGGGGGCTTTAGTCCCAGATCCAAGCTAACGAGATAGTCCAGACAACCATATTGCTAGGCAGCCAAGGCTATCACCTGGGGGCGATTTCCAATGATGGGACGGACCCCTTGCCTTGCCTAGCCTCATTGCCTAGGTGACCGACACAACTTAGTATAGCAAATTTTTATTCAATGTCACAATTCATCATTTTTGTACCAAACTCTTGGAGCTAGCTAGGATCCGTAAGCCTATACATGGCAAATTTCAAAACCCTTCTTAGATATTGATATGTCTTATTTGTGCACACAATGCCAATTGGAAAGTGATCTGAAACCATCCTAGGTTGAAAGAAGCAATTTAGTAGCTAAAAGCTTCCACCCACTTCAACTTGTACCGGTAGATCTTACCTTTTGGATTTGAAGTTGGAATTTCTTGATGTCTGTTATGTTTGAGGTCCATCTTGAGATACGGAATAAGAGGATCTTCGAAGAATAGTTTGACAACTCGTGGGTTATCAATCCCTCACCAGTCTACTGCATTTGTCCAAGATTGATCCTTTGTATATATTTAGGGCATAATCAAGACTTTATATTTTTAAAGATATTTTTTTGGCTTCTAAAGTTTTGTTGTTAGCAACTCCTTAAATGCTACCATCTTGTCAGTTTGTTTGAGTAGGTAGTGTCTCTGTTCTCTTGTTTTGCTTCTGCCTTATCTTTTTTTTTTAAGTAATGTGGCTTTCCGCACTTGCATCTTTCATATTTAATGCATTGTGACATGTATATGTCGCTCTATTACAAAAAAAAAGAAGACATGTATATGTCGCCTTCAAAGAAAAAAGAATGCGTGAGATATTGACATGCCACCAGCCTCTCAGGTATTATCTTACGTTTAGACTTTTAGTTGGGGTTCTGCCAAATTGGTTCGGTTCGGTTTCGAAAAAAAAGAAAGGAAAAAATAATTTGAAACCGACCCGAACCATGAACAACCCTATTTCATCTCCTGTTTAATAACGTTCATTTATCCGCGCGAGATAAGAGGGATGTTACTGTAACACGAGGATAGCACCTGTGAGAGATTTGCAGAAGGCTGCGCCCCAAGGCATTTCTCTTGCGCCGTGCCTCCGGAGGTAAACTCATTTTTTCCAAGGAGCAGTTCCTTCGTGAAAATGTCCCAGAGAAAGCGGACAACAATCTGTGTTTGGGACTCAACGTGGGGATATATACGTATCAGAGCCGGAGCTGCAACCACATGAAATGATCGGTTACCAAGGTTAATTTCAACTGGGTCTGGGTGTGATGAGGTTGGCACAAGCTCAGCAGCCTCTTGTCCCTTCGGGTGTTTTCAGCTAGCGCTTGCACTTGCATCTGGGTGTCAAAGCAACCAGCTCCTTATGTTTCCATGACAGTGTTGTCAAAGAGATCGCGTAAGCACGGCTTAAGCAGTGAAGTGGCCCGGGCAAGTTCTCAAGTGCCTGACTGTTTCTTCTGAGACAAGACGTTCTCGCTTTGGGCTGTCTGAGTGGGTCTAAAAATGTTCGTCTTGGTCGTTTTGGGCCGCTTAACTTAACTAAACCAGCCAGATGCGGTTCGAATTTTTTTTTATTAATTTTATTTCGTTAAACTTATTCGGTTGTTTTGTACTAGTTTTATTCTGTTAAAGTTTGCTCTGTTCAGTTGTTTTGACACACTTAGTTATGGGTGCAAACAGAATCTAATATTTTGAAATTTTATTTTTATTTCAATAAAAATTAATAGGTTCCAAAACTATTCTCGTATCCATAAATTATCAAAATCGGATATTTCAATAATTTATCGGAATCGGAATTAGGCAATTCTAGTTCTATTTATCCGATTTTGATAAAAATAAATAATTTAAAAATAATTAAAATAAAATCATATAAATAATAAAGTACGATATATAAATTAATAAAACAATAAAATAAAAATTTAAATTTAAATATTTTTTATTAATTAATACAAATTAATAATTTATTTTTGAATTAAATTTAATATTTAATATCGAAATTGAAAATTACTGGACCCGTTTTCGATTCCGATAACAGAACCGGAATCAAATCGAAATCGAAATATAGTGATTCCGAAATTATCGGAATCGAAACACCTTAACCCTTATTAGAATCGAATTTTGATCCTGATGATTCTGTTACCGAATCCGACTCATTTACACCCCTACTCCCAGTAATACACCATCTCTCGACTATGACATTATAGGATCATATTGAACTTATCAGTATGAGTAAACTTGTGGGTAGGGATCATTTGGATCACTGCAAGAGTAAAATCATTGGAAACTTATCACATTGGATACGATTTTTGAATAATTTGAAATCTTGATTGCCTCATTTGGTTGCCCCGAAAGCAATTTCTCAAAAAAACTATTTCCCTTATTGGGTTATCTATGAATCATATTTCAGAAAAATATTACATCATATTTTTTAATTATATAATACACTAAAAATATTATTTTAGTGGCTAAACCAATCTGTTGATATTTAAGTAACCTGAATTCCAAATAAAATATAATAATTGGATTTAAACAATCATTCAATAAACTTTTTATTTAGCCTATTTGGTGACGTGTAAAAATAGATCACGTGGGACAAAATTTTTAGAATATATTAAAATACGACACATTATTTTATTTTCATAAAGAATATAAGTTAAAAAAATCTTCCTCATGTTGAATAAATTTATACTAAAATAAATTTTTATCTGATAACGTCATAACTAAAAAATTCAAATAAAAAATTTATTGAAATTACAAATGTATATCTTAAATGGAAATATTTTATTTTGTATGATAAATCTTTAATATCAAATTAGATGTGCTTGAATACTTAATGGATGGTGCTTGGAAAACGGCATCCGCCTGACTTTTAAGGAGGATGCCAAAATTAGGATTTCGAAGTATCAGTTGTAAGTTAATTTACAGAAACTCTTATCTCACATGCATCCAAATAAGTTTTTTTGTGCTAAAATCTTCGGAAGAAAAATGTTACATGCATACTATTTTCAGGAGAAACAAACAAACAGACCCTGATTGAAGCAAAACAGTGACAGTGGTTACATTACACATTAGAACCCCAGAAGTGTAGCCGCAAGGGAGAGGTCAACCTCCTCAGCTCATCCCCCCCTCAAGTCTAGCTCCATTTTCTCTTCTTGGATGCTGCTCCATCACTTTGAAGCTTGTTGGACTCATCAGTCTGGTATAAACTCCTCAGCATCTCAAGAAAACAAACAAACATGCCCTGAATGAAGTAAAACAGTGACAGTGTTTACATTACATATAGAACCCCAGAAGTGTAGCCGCACGGGAGAGGTCAACCTCCTCAGCTCATCCCCTCAAGTCTAGCTCCATTTTCTCTTCTTGGATGCTGCTCCATCACTTTGAAGCTTGTTGGACTCATCAGTTTGGTATAAACTCCTCAGCATCTCAATCACGGGGCGGAATTGAGAAGACAGAGGAGTCAGCGAGACAATGCGGAGATGCTGCGCGTTCCCATTCTTTGGCTTGCTCAGTCTCATCGTAAACATGTCCCCTTCCAGAACTCTGCAGGCTGTTTGAACTGAAAAAATACAGATTCATCGGAAGTGGTCAAAACAAGGCATTTCTGGTCAGATCAGATACTGATCAAGATTGGAATTGGATCAGCTTGGCTGATCTGGTGGAAGAAAAATGATCTAGGATCGACCAGAATCGATGTTTTAAAAAAGAATTAAAAAGTAAAAGAAATTAGTTCAGCTTGATCCCCCATGAGCAGCAGCTTAGGATCACCATTGGTTTGATGGGGCGAGGGCAACAGAGCTCTGTCCCACCGCCACCAATTGGGTCAGATTGTTTCAGAATCGGCCAATCCAGTAGCTTAGCTTTCCCCTACTAGGATTGGATCAGCAGTTGTCGATCCTGACCCAGAATCGATCGATCGATCCAGACTCCAAAACAAGTTGCGGGTCGAATTGAAAGGAAGATTTGAGTAGGGACATTGATTTAGTTTGGTTTTAAAAAAAACTTTTTTACCAAACCGAACCAAAGCAATTTTGTTTGGTTCATTTCAAACCATAGTTTCTTAATGTATAATGTTTGGTTCATTTAATTTGTTTCAAATCATATTTTATCCATATATGGTGTTCATATTCATATATATTTAATTAGTTTTACCCTAAGAACTCTTAAAACATTTATTTTTACATGAAAATATGCACAAATATTGTTAATACATATAAAATAAAATATATATTTAATCTAATTTGAGTTATCCAACTTACCGGTTTGTTTTGATTTGAAGGATCTTTGAGACTCAAATTAGTTCTACCCAAACCAAACTGAAACAAATCACTGGTTTGGTTTGAATATACCAGTGAACACCCATAGATCCGAGTGACTCGTGGAGATACTGGCAGGAACAAAGATCAGGCGGCTCTAGCACAGAGCTAGAGATGGAAGTACATACCTGCATCTGGGTTGATCTTGCAGAAGTCATGAAATGCATCCGCGGAGCAACCAAACAGAGCTTGTCCCACCCTATCGAAACATATCACTCTCACGACCTTGTCAGATGTAGCAACAGAAAGCTGCAGCATTTGGTTGGAAGTATAGGGATCAGATAACCAAATAGAGAACAAAACTGTAGAAGAGCCAAAAAAAATAAATCTTTTGCCCCCTCCAATCTCCACCAACCCGGCTGTAAATTTCTCTGTAATAAAAGCTCAAGAAAAGAAGCACAGAAGAGAATTTTTATCATTAATCTGTGACTACTACTAGTGAAAATAGAAGATTGCATACAGAAGACCTCGAATCAAAAGTGTTATCAGCAATGAGAAAGGTCTGCTCCCTGTATAAGTTTGCAGTGATCTGTGAAAGTGGCCTGCAATAAAACTTTTTTATCCCGATTCTGACCATAATGGGGTGTTTGGTTGCACAACAATTTTGTGTACACTAACGTGATGAAACTTCTTATTAAAATATAATCGATGATAGTTAAAGACATACAATTATAATGTTTAATGTGATACGACGACAAAAAGAGTGAGAACCATATTTAACTAAAAAAATGGTGAGAGACCAAATGCCTCACCTTTTTTCAGTAAATCTTCTACGAAAATATATTTTTCTAACGATTACAAAACATCTTGTTAACCAATCTTGTTATAAAAATTTATTTCTGTAACAAAATTACTGTCTATCATCCAACCAAACCCCCACTTGCGGTGATTCCGAAGAAAGATGAACTGAGTCGCTTACATGGAGACGGTACAGGCGCTTGGAGCCGAACGACCCAGGATTGAAGGCGTTGTCGTTGCAGTGCCGGCAGCCGCCGCCGGCGTCGCTCTCGGGCAGTGTCCTCTCGCAGATAGAGCAAGCCCTGTAGCTCATGCTACTGGAATCCATGGCCACTATCGAGCAGAGCCCCGTCCATGGATTCCCCTCCATCACATCCATCCCCTGGCAGAGATTTAAACGAAAAGCTCTCCCCCAATTCTATGTCATTCACTTTGCGGGAGAAATAAATGGTCCGTCCGGACGGCCTCCTGAACGACGCAAAGGTGGAGCAATCGGCGCTGCTCTTGGCTTCTCGGCGTCACTCACCATCCGTTGATTCGGTAATGAGAAACCTTGCCGGCAAGAGCACATCAGACGGCCGCTACATTGCCTTCCCTCTGGATCACGGCGAGACGGAAGAAATCCACAAGTTCTATCAGAAAATCGACGTGAATACGATTCGGATGCGCCTGAATGATGACCGTGGAGACGTTACCTTTATCATTTCCTGCTCCTCCGGCGACCGGAGGCAGGAAGCCGACGAAGCGTCACACCGGAGGAGCTCCGCGACGGCCAGACCAAGCGGCGGCGGTAGGTAGGGCGAAAGCATTTTTTTTTTCATTTTATAATAACCTAGTCTTTTTTAATTACAATATTAACACGGTAAAATTCGTCAATAAAACAATTTGCAAATGATTGGTCGCACAATTTATTTTTGTATTAAAATAAAATGAGAACCAGTCAATAATACAAAATTGTTATGTTTACGGAGATACGAAAACAGACCAAACAAAGTGAGGAGAGGATCACACGATAAAAAAGATGAGCTCTATTTTTTTTCTAAGAAAAAATATAAATTTATAATAATTTTTAAATATATTTTAACAAATTTTATTTTAAAAAATATAATTATAACAAAAAAAATTGCGACCAACCGCCCCCAATACATTCGTCTGACTCGAAGGTCAAACCAGAAAGTCGATCTCTGAGCCAACTTATTAAAAACACATCTTATTAAAATACATCCCATTCTAATATCAATTGAAGTGTCCTAAACTAATAAAGTTGCAAATAAAATGTGTAATAGACATTGATTTATAAAGTCGGACAAAACCGGTTCGCATAACATAAATTAGATTGATTAGCTCTGACTTTAGGGGCACGGAGTGGTTTAAATCTTAAGCAAATCAAATATTTATCATTTCACTTTAAAATCAGAGTATCAAACTTGTAAAGTCAGGGTAGTATTAAAAGATATTAACCTTGAGTCCAATTTTCAAGAGTCGGACTCATTGCGGATGGCGGGATGAGATACTCGATATGAATAAAAATATTCATACGATTGCATGATAAATTTTTATACATTCTCATGACAAAATTTATATTACAATGAAATATAAACTAAACAACGGCATAAAATAATCTTGTTTGGGGAGATGCGATGACAGGTTGGAGACCACTAAAGACAAAAAGGGAAAGAGTTCCACTTTTTTTTGCCCGAAAAAGAAAGTCTTTGAAAACGTATAACCATCGCCGAACACATCTATCAACAAGTTTTGGTACAAAAATAAAATTGTAATAAAAACTCAACGACCAAAGACGTTGGGGCATTTCTAAATTTTCCTGAAATTTATTTTCTACCACCCTCTTGCTATTTTGTGTAATCATATTCCGAGGTTAATGTGACAAAGTACAGTCCATGCGCTCAAGTGGACACCTTCCGTCCCCCGAGGAAGCTTTTCTCGAGTTCGATCCCATAAGTAACCAGTTCTGGATGTGGACGGTCACTTCGAGCACGTCGTTGTGCCGTCAACTAAAAGAAAATGTGACAAAGTACCGAAGCATGATTACCAGAAAATGATTTTTGACAATCATGACGAAAATATAATTTTGTGGAGAGTTTCTATTTAGATATAAAAGAGATGCTACCTCAGTCTTATACGAACATTCCCTTAATTTTTTTGATCAAATATGATAATATTTTTTTAGATACAATATACATTTTAAATATAGATAAATTGCGCGGCAAATATGTCCTCCTAAAGCTTAAAAATCTTATTTTTTAAAAATATAATCATTTTTTAAGCATCTCCACCTAACAAAAAATGAAAAGGCAATATTTAATAATTTTGAATTAATTTTCAGGAATAAGAATACTCTCACTTTTCTAGAGACATAAAGATGTGCAGGAGAGATTAAAGACAGATAGAATTATAGAGGGACATTCTCATCATAACAATTAATTGAACTATTATTCTAAGGGTTCTTACTCAACATGGATTTATTTTCAATTATCAAAACCTTAAGGAATTTACCAAGGTTTTTAATATTTATAAGGATATATTTAGAATCATGCTATAATCAAACATGTTATCGGAGTTAAAATGTTAATCCTCTTCGCTAAAAATGGTAGCAATTCTTAAGGAAAATCCTACTGAACATCAATTTATGATAAGCGATAAGAGAAAAGTTGTATAAATCCTAAATTTACTACATGTTTTAAGGACTTAGCAGCTGTCATGTCTGGAATACGAGATGCTTAGCAGATGCATTCAACGGCCTAACTTGGAAAAATAATCTCTCTAATTTATATCAATTTGAGAGGATAATGATAAATTTTAAACTTATAATTGAATAACCTTCTAAGATTACAAATAACCCCAATTAATTGGCAATATAAATGCGATAGAAATGTATACCCTATAAGTTAATCATATATGATATGATTCGACTTTCTAGTAATATCTCATTCAATTAATTAGATAAATCTTCATTATTAGTTCTTATTAGAAGTGTATATCGTAATGAAGTCCTTGATCACATACAATGATGATTGAATTATGATGAGATCATAATAATGAAATTGATCTTCTAAAAGTATGTGATATAAATATTTCTATTCATATGATCCTCGAGATAGGACATCAATGATCTAAATAGAATAGTGTGTGTGATGTCTTCTCATTTGATGAGAATGATCGATCTTATTGGTCATTAGTGTGGGGGCAATAAGATACACACATAGGTGCTCATTAGTAGAATGAGTTCACTGAACTGACCAATTTAGAAAAACTTGGTCAGTATCTTACCGAACTGTTTATTAAGTTATTCTTACATCACAATAGCACGGTTGAATTTTTGACCTAAGTCGCCCAAGATGTCTTACTAGTCATATCTTGTACTTTGATTATTGACTTATGGATCACCATCTTCATGGTTCAATATAGTTGATATATTGGGTGTAAGAGAAACCCGATAAAGACAATTGAGTGGACCATGGAATGCCGGGTCGCCACCCGGGTCGCGACCCGGCCCCGACCCGGTCGGGTTTAGGCCCGACCGGCCCGGTCGCGACCCGGTCGGGGCGACTCCCCCGGCCGGGTCGCGGAGTCGTGGCCGGGTCGCGCGAGTCGCGCTACCCGGTCTGGCAACGGTCGCTTGACCGTTCAACGGTCTTGGGGGGGCGCAGCCCCCCCATTCAGCCCCTTGGGGGCTATTTAAAGCCCCCAAGGGGCTCTCCTTACTCCCACCCCCCACTCTCACTCTCAACCTCTCATTTGTGCTCTCATTGCTCTCATTGCTCAAATTTTTTTCTCATTTACTTAATTATTTCATCAAGCATTTCATTAGTTCATTTAGTATATTTATTTAATATTAGTTCCATTGATTAGTGGGTTAAGTAGTTTATTCTTTTTAATACTTATTTGCTTACTTGCATAGTTAGTTAGCTAGAAGATTAGTTAGATATTTAGTTTAGTAGTTACTTAACACATCATTAGTTTGAAGGAATATTAATTACTTACTTAATCCTATATTTAGTTAATCATTCAATTTATATAAATAAAAATATACTTACATTAGTAGTCACTAATTAAGGTTATTAGCTATTTAAATAATTAATTACTTACTTAAGTAATTATTTACTTAAAAAATGTCTTCTCCAAATTATTTACATTAGTAATCCGGCTTGGTTGCATTGCAATTTGATCTCCATGGCGGAGAGAAAAGTGCAATGTAAATATTGCGACAGAGTAATATTCGGTGGTATTTATCGTTTAAAATTTCATCTTGCAGGCATGAAGGGAAATGTTCTTCCTTGCACACGGACTCCGCCGGAGGTCAGAGCTCAATTTCGTAGGCACCTACAAGCGATGGAGCAAACGAAGGGAACTAGCAAAAGACATAAAGAGACCGTCCGAGAAGAATTGCAACAACCGGGGAGACGATCTGTACACATTTACGGAACCAGACAATAGAGGCCGGATATTTTTGGAGACGAAGAGTACGAAGGTATGGGAGGTGTTACTCATAAACGTTGTTCATTATTCTATTTTAAAGGATAATTAAGTAGCCTTGATACTTAAATGTTTTTTAAAAAGATGAACTCTCGCGAGGGATGGAAGCAAGTCGAAGATCATTCGCCGAGGAAGAGTTCTATAGACATACCGGCCGAATGATGGGTCAAGGGTCTGGAAGTGGGAGTGGTCGAGGTAGCGGAAGAGGATCCAACAACCAACCGCAAGATCAGGTTCATGATCTCACACAAGACGACGACCCGGCAGTAGGTCCCGTGGATCCCGTAATCACCAGACCACGACAACGTCAAACAACAATCACGACGGCGATGAAGAACCTCAAATTATGTAAGGATAGGATTGACCGGGCAACGTCAAGGTGGTTCTTTCACCACAGCATTCCGGCAAATGTCGCGAAGGGACCATACTACGAGAACATGATCGACACGATCGCAGACGTCGGGAGGGGAGTGCACAGTCCAAACCCAAAGGAGATATACAATGTATATCTTCCTATGGAGGTGCAAGAAACAAAGAAGTACGTGCAGTCATTTGAACGCATCTGGGAAGAACGAGGTTGCACGTTAATGACCGACGGATGGACCGGTAATTAAATTTTCTTTTACTCATTCATATTATATGTATTAACATTCTTTTTTGGTATAACTTAGTTAACATCTTATACTTAACAGGTATTACTAGGAAGACTATGATCAATTTCCTAGTGTACAGTCAAGCCGGCACGGTCTTTTGGAAGTCGGTCGACGCATCAGGACAGGTAAAGAATGCAGAGTATCTTTACCAATTGATAGATGGAGTGATAGAAGAAATAGGAGAGAGCCGGGTAGTTCAAGTAGTCACAGACAATGCGGCGGCATACAAAGCGGCCGGTCAGATGCTTATGGTCAAAAGACCAAAGTTGTATTGGACATCCTGTTCCGCCCACTCTTTAGATTTGATGTTGGAGGATATATGCAAGGATCCTCAAATAGACAGGGTAGTTAAGCTAGCCCAGTTTATTTCTTCATTTATTTATAACCACAACTTTGTCCTTGCACTTATGAGGGAACACACCAAGGGGCGAGAGTTGTTACGGCCCGGTGCAATACGGTTCGCCTCCCACTATATTTCCTTAGAAAGTTTATTGAGTCAAAGGAGAGCTCTAACTCAAATGGTCATTTCACCGGGTTGGGGTAGTTGGATGGTTAGATGTAACCCATCGGATAAGAGAAAGGGGAGAAAAGTAGAAGAGACAATAGAGAGTGGAGATTTTTGGAAAGTTGTAAAGAAGACGTTAGACATCGTCCAACCCATAGTGAAGGTACTAAGGATAGTTGACGGAGATAGAAAAGTAGACATGGGGTATTTATATGATGCGATTGAGAGAGCCAAAGAAGAAATCTCCAAGATCGTGTCCGACTTCGCCAAGTGGTGGGATATTATAGATCGTCGCTGGGAGCGTACATTACATCAACCCATACATGCAGTAGGTATATTTTCTTAAACATTTACTAATCTTTTTATTAATCAAAGTTGTGTATAACTTGTTTACTAATACTATTTGTTTCGTAGGTTACTTTTTCAACCTAAGATACTGCTATAGTCCACATTTCAAGGCGACGAACGAGCTATTAGATGACGTGAAGAGCGTCATCCGACGGTTGCTTGGTGACGACGACCGGGCTATTATCGCTTGCAACAAGATGTATGATTACGAGTAATGCGGAATTTTCACTTTGGAACGAGCGAGTTGAACGAGCTGTGATGATACTAAGTCCGGGTACGTAGAAATGTTTTTCATCACTTAATTAATCAAAGCTTACTTAGATAATAATGTACGACATTCAATTTATGCAGCTGATTGGTGGATGGACCATGGTAAAGTACCAGGGTACGAGGACTTGGCGGACGTAGCCATCAGGGTCCTAAGTCAAACCACATCGGCTTCGGGCTGCGAGGGAAATTGGTCTACATTCAGCTTGATTCACACAAAGCAGAGAAATAGGTTGACATCAAGGAGGCTTGAAGACCTCGTGTATTGTCACTACAACATGAGGTTAAAGTTGAGGAATTTGGATAGAATGAAGCAGAACCATATGGAACAAAAGAGTTGGATAGCACAGGCAGCGGGACGTTTGGTCGACGAGCCACCAATTGAAGAGGAGGATATCGATTTGGATCAAATATTCTACGAGAAGAACTCCTTAGAAGCTTGGGTAAACGACCGAGAAGGGTTGGGAGAACCGGAGTTCAACCCCCAAGACCGACAATGGGCCGAAGGAGTGCTCGACGATGTCCCTTTAGCCGAAGAATTCCAGATCCCTCCCTCACTAGCAAAGCGCCAGAGGACCGGAGAAGGAACTAGCCAAGGTACGCACAGTAGGCGAAAAGGTAAACAAGTTATGACTGATCCTTTTGATATTGCAGATGCTGATACGGTCGAAGACAATCGAGAAGATACGCCGGAGCCGAACATCCGAGTGCAGTACCAGACGTCCGAGGATTCGTTGTCAAAGAGTAGCAGCAATGATGGTGCTCGATACGGGGGCACGGACACTTTACAAGTACAAGGGACCTCAGATCCTCCCATATCTCCTACCACGTCGCTACGTTTTACCGGCGATGAGCAATATACTCATGCGACCCAAGATACCGATCATGGTAGAAGGCCGCCACAAGGTAGAGGAGGTCATCGTAGCCATGGAGTTGGAGCAGAATACCACGATGCCCCCCGACTATGTGTATGATTCATCCCAAGGCTCTTGGTTCCCTACATACGATCAAGAGTCTTGTGGAATGAATTATGTGGAGTCATCGGATACTTCGATCCAATCGACCTATAGTTATGGTGACTCGTTTGGATCAAGTCTTAGGATAGTTTCCCGAGGGACGGACGAATATGATCGTCGTATGTGTACATGTATCAAGCTTTGTACTCAACCCAAATGACATGGGGAGAGTACATCAACTACCTACAAAGTGTACAACACATCATGTTGGAATAAAATTGATGCATTATTCATTTAAATCATGTCATTTAATTTATCCAATTTTTCTGTATTTTTTCCAGATTTTTTTTTCGCATTTTTCTTATTTTTTTGAATTTTTCAAAAAAAAATAATTAAAAATGAGGGTCGCGACCCGGGTCGCGACCGGGTCGGCCTGGGGGTCCCGCGACCCGGTCGCGACCCCCGACCCTACCCTCCTTGGAGTGGACAACAAGGTATCGTTCACTCTCGATAGGAGAGAGAGAGAATGTCCTATGAGATAGTACTCTAAATCTTTGGCCAATGTACTTAAGATAATTGGAAAATAAAATTTTCAATTGATCCAATCCCGAGTACAATAACCTAAAGAGTCAGATGATAGAAAGGCTCAATGAATGTTATTTAATTCTCTAAAGTCATTGAGGATCATATTGTACCATTTATGATAAAAAAACTGCAAAAACTATTATCAGATAACAGTTTTGATTTTATTTAAAAGAAATATTCTTTTAAATTAATTATGATTTCAACCAAACTAACTATTGGATCTAGTGGGTCCCACACATCAAATCTGGTCAATAAGATGATGGCATGGGCGTCACTTTATAGAAGTTTTAGATTTTTGTGAAAAAATCAATCTTCTATAAATAAAAGGTTTATGAAGCCAAACCCTAACAAGCCATAGAGTTGGAGCACGTCTCAAGAAGCCTTTCTCCCTCCTCTCTCTCCTCTAGAAGGTGATCTCTCATAGGCAAGCTTAGATCTGGAAGGTTTCTCAAGGCCCGAAGGAAGGAAGAACTCGTCTATTGAAACAGATCGTGTGGATACCGCTAGAGACCGTCTAATTGAACGATTTTTAGAAAGAATGAACGTCTTCTCTTCATCCATGATAAGGGATTTTGCAAATCCCATGAGGTACACTCGTTCTACTTCATATTCGGTTCCTAATTTTACTTGTTCGACTTTGATCAAGGTAAAGATCATGATTTTAAGGAATAAATTTTTTTTTTTACTGTCATGTATTAATTCCTTACAAAATGCATCAAGTAATAGTTTCAAAGAACTAAGAATTGCCGCTTTGGTTTGGTTCCAAATGATTTACATATCAAACTAAACTGATTTGATTTGATTTGAAAGGGCTTAAAAATTTAACAAAACATGGTTGAAAAGAGTTAAGAATTACCACTTTGATTTGGTTTCAAAGGACTTACAAATCAAGTCAAATCGGTTTAGTTTACTTTGAAAGGCTTAGAAACTAAAATATACTGATTACTAGTTTGATTTGATTTGATTTAAAAATTAAACCAAATCGATTTGTTTGAAAGGCCTTAGAAACCAACCCATATCGATTTAGTTTGGTTTACCTCTTTTGTTTGATTAAAAAGGAGCATTGAAAATCAAATCAAACATGTCTAGCTATTTGATTTACCAGTTGGGTTTGGTTTGGTTTGAAATAGTTAAGAATTATTACTTTGGTTTGGTTTCAAAGGGCTTACAAATCAAACCAGTGCCAAACTAGTTTGGTTTGGTTTGAACTTTGAAAGGGCTTAGAAACCAAGTCAAATTAGCTTATTTGAAAGACCTTATAAACCAACTCAAATTGGTTTAATTCGGTTTGCCAATTTAGTTTATTTCGAAAGCGGCTTTGGAAATCAAACTGATTTGTTGATTTATCTTTGTTTTAGTTTTCACCCTTAGCCCCTCATCATATAATTTGAAACCAGAGCCATTACTTTAAAACAACCAAATTAACATTTTAAAATCATATATAATATAGACTCTAAACAAACACAATTAACAAGGTCACACTCCAATAAACCTTAAAACAACTAAAATGTAAAAAATTACACTTAAAAAAATCAAACCAAATAAATTAGAACTTGTAGGTACCTCTATAAGGTGATCTGAGCATAATGTGGTGGTGGTGATGACAACGGTGACTAACGGTGACATTAAGTCAGTGGTTTGCCACACGCGCGGTCTCTTTAATCGTTGCCACTATCTACCTGGCCAGCAGGATGGGCAATTTTATCCTGAAATAGTGATGGCTTAAGCCATCCCTGGTGTAATGTGCCATTAGCCCTCACTAGTATTCTTGTAAAACTTCTAGTCAGGCATTTTTTACATGACTGGATTTCTTGAATCATGGCTAAGTCGTTGCCTGTATGCACTTATAGGCATCTAATTTTATGAAGCCCTTGCAAAATATCATTATTAGGAACAAAGCCGTCCCCAATATCTTGTTGCTAGAAACCAATTTTCTTGTAGTGGATGATCCTCAATGATCCAAGTAGATAGGTATTGGATCGGTCCTATACCATATTCCATTCTACAAAAAATACATTTATCTGGCTACGTAAATCCCTGATAATTCAAAAATCTTTAATATTGAAATCTTTTAGATCAGTGTTGATAATCTTCTATCTAAGACCCTATTTGATAACATCATATATTAGACACCTCTATTACTATCAATTTTAAAATTAATATCGATAATGTTTGGTTAATGATATCAATTTTGAAATTAACAGTGCAAATAAAAAATGTTATGTAATGCATGTGTCAATTTGTATTAATTTTGATATGAATACTCCGTTCTCTCAAAGTATTAATATCAATATTAATACAGTATCATATTTGATACCCTAACCAAACTACCCTCGTAAAGACTTTCTTGACAATCTAATTGAGTTCGTAGGTAATGACAGATTTATCCACGAATCTCACTTACCCACGGCCACGGACACTATTTTGATAGGTAAAAGATCTGTTTTCTTGTAATAAAATTTATTCCTTTAAAGATTTCATTGTCAATATCACACATACATCACATGCCACATACCTAGAGAAACCAAAACCATGACCATTATATCCAAGTTGAGTCAGATAGATAGATGTTAAATTGAGGATTCTTAGCAATGTAAGTATTGGAATCTAAAGCATGTTCAAATATTCTACTTAACACCTGAATCAATATCTCATTTAATTTGATAATGTCTGATTTATTGTTACACCTAATTTTCTAATGGCGATGTCAGAAATTATATTGTATCAATTTTAATACCGTAGCCAAACATACCCTGGGCTAAAAGAGATAAGGAGTCAATAGTTGGGTTGATAAACAACTTCTGTCAACAAAAAATAAATCTATCGTTAGTGACATAGGAAAATGTTGCTGTCACTACGGAAGAAAATTTGTAGTCTCTAAAGTCATTGCTAATTAAATAGAAGATAATAATAAATATTTGATTATTAGCTATAAATTTTCTCCATCTGCTTTTGGTCAAAAGCTAATTAAATACAGACTGGCAACAAATATCATCCATCATAACAGGATCCCAACCTTTTCTTGTAGGTAGTGCTGCATGCTAAAATCCTTGAATTTACTTCAATTTTCTCCCAACAAATAAGCAATTGTGCAAATGCAACCATATAGGCGTCCTCATTTTGTTACGAAAAAATATATTTATCTAATTTATATTTTCCCTATAAAGAATTAAATAACAAAAAGACATTCAAACATCAAATACGCCTACTCGGAAAGTTTTAAGTGTAGAAAACCCTAAAAATATAAGAAAAAAAAAGAAAGAGAGGAGAGACTATAGAGTAATTTTGTTGGATTTCCTAACGGGTATATGAGAGAGAGCGAAAGAAAGAACCGAGCGTTCGCCGGCGGCGGGCCTGATTCTTCTCCGGCGGCGGCGAACCCTTCAGGACGAGGATGCCCCGCGGGTGGCACCGCCCCAGCTACTTCCCATGCCCTCCTCGCTTCCAAACCTTCTGAGGGTGTGCTGCTGTGCCTGCGGCGGCGGCGGATGCTGCTCCTGGAATTGTGCTTGGGGCTGCGGGTGGCGGAAAGGATTGTCTATTTGCTGCGGAGCCAGCGCCAGCCCGGTGGCTGGTCCGGCGTGCCCCCGCTCGGCGGACGGCCCGGCGTGCCCGAATCCGGCGGAGAGGTCGGTATGCTCCATTGCCGTGGCTCCGGCGCCGGAATGCTCCCATGATCCGGTAGAGGGCCCAGCCACGGTGAGCACGCCACCCAACTGGTTGAACCCTCCCAATCCTCTGCCGGTGCCTGCGCCGGCGACTCCCTCCAATCCGCCGCCGTACCTCATCACGTCGAGCTGCTGCTGCTCGAAGGTCCTGGTCATCTGCGTGATCTGCTGCTGCTGCTGCTGCTGCTGCTGCGGGTGGCACTCCAGTTGCGCCGAGGCGGCGGCACCGGGGGGAGGAGGGGGAGGGGGCTGGTGCCCGCCGGTGCCCATCGCGGCAGGCGTGCCCCAGTAATTGGCGGCGGCGGCGAGGGACGCCTGGCTCTGCTGGTAGAAGGCGTGGCCGGCGTTATTCATCAGCATGGGGTTGAAATGCTGGGCGGCGGCGGGGGCGAGCAGGGCGCTGCCCATGGCGACGGGGCCGACGTAGGTGGCGAGCTCGACCTTGGCGTTGTGGAGCTCCAGCTGGATCTGGCGGAGGCGGTGCTGGAGGATGGAGATGTAGCCGATGCAGCCGTAGACGGGGTCGTGGAGGCGGGCCTCCGCCTCGTAGGCGAGGGAGTTGACGGCCTCCTCCCGGTGGGCGGGGCTGAGGTCGTTGAGCAGCTTGGCGACGTTGCTGGCGCCGAAGACGCGGTGGAGGCTGGCGAACTTGGAGGCCTGGTCTTGGGGGAAGTAGGGCGCGAAGACGCACCCCGGGATGCACTTGCGCCGCTGCAGCTTGCACGCCGCGCACGGCGTGTTCGACGACGACGCCATCGCCTTCCTTCTCTATTATACTCCGCCGCCGATGCTGGGCGCTGATTCTCTCTCTCTCCCCTCCTGCAATAATAACATTTCTTTCTTTATTGCAACGAATAATATGCACATATGACCTTCAAATTTTTTATAGCTGAGGGTTATTTGGTAAAGAAGGACAAAATTTTATTTACCTGCCAAAATGTTAAAAATTTATATATACAACACTCACTGATTTTGAGAAATTTTTATAACACAACTTATCATTCTTTGTCAGTCACTTAAAATTTTCCCTCTAATTTTTTACCTAAATTTAAAAACATATCGTGTATTTGGCTATGCTAAAACAATTGTGAAAGATTTCTGACAAGATCAAGAGCATAAAAATGATTTTGTATCAATTCTGGTCTTGATGGTTGGAGAATAAGACTACCCTTTTTGATAATTGTATTGAATATTTTGGTCACTGTCAATTTTAAAATCGATACAAATATAAATTACCAATAAATATTTGACTATCACTATCAATATTGAAGAATGTAACTATTTCAGGTATCACTATCAACATTGATGTGGGCAGAAATTTTATAATATCAATATATTTTAATTTTTACTCCAAACAAAATGTAATATGTAATACAAGTATTCTCTTGTATCAATTTTGACATTCATCTCCTACAAATAAAAAATTATTAATATCAAAATGGATAAAGTGTCAACATTGATACTCTGCTCTAACCAAATATGATTGAAACTTTCAAAGATAACCAAACATGATATATAATACACATATTCACTTGTATCAATTTTAATATTGATGTTCCATCTTTTAAGAATCTCAATATCAAAATTGATATAAGTGAACATATCATATTTTATTTGCACTATAGTTAAGCATATATTAGTGATTTTTATTACTATCTATTTCAAAATTATGATAATAATTGTGTTCAATAAACTTACCAAACGGGGCCAATTTCTCACATTTCCCAACCACTTAAAAATAGGGATGGTAATGGACCAAGCCGGCCCATGGGTTCGCGGCCTGGGCCGAATTTGAGTTATTCGACAGGCCAAAGATTTTGGCCCACAAATTTTAGTCGAGCCGACATACAGGTTGACGCAGGCTAAAACGGGTCAAATAATTTTCAATTTTTATGTTAAAAATATCACTTTTTCACTTATTAAAAATATATTTTTAATTAAATTATTATCAATTTTATAATATTATCTTAAATAATTAAATTTATCCTATTTAATAAATATTTATTTATAAAATAAAAAAGTTGGATTGGGCTGGGCCAGGTCGGATCAAGTTAATAATGTTTGTGGGTCAGGGCAAGCCGGGCTAACAATGTAATACAGGTCGTAAGCAGGTCTAGTCGGGTCGGGCCAATTTATTTTGGATCGAGTCGTAAGTGGGCTGACCTCGGATAGGGTCGAGCCCGGCCCATTGACACCCCTACTTAAAATTGAGCAAATATTTTCTTGGGCTGGCCTGGATACATGCAATTCATCCAAATGTCATAGAATTGAGTATAAATTTTAACGGAAGATTGACAGAGTACGTCGGGGGTGGGCCTCCTGAGTAGGGTCCGGAAGCTTCGCAGGACCTCGCGGAACTCTCGCCGCTCTCGTCAGCGGCAACTCTCGCCACTTCCAGCGGCGCCTCGCAGGAGTCACGACCTTCCATTCTCGGTATTCCAGATCTTCTAGTGACATCAGTTTTTTCTCTCGAACCCCTGCTACACCATCGGTTCCTTCTTCGGCAAATCTCTACAGTATTTTTTGGGTTTTCTAACATCCTCGGTTCCCTCTATCCGCTCTCCACTGCATCTTCCTTTCTCTTCCGACCACACCCCTTGTCTGGTTATTTCCATTTCCAACAAACCCTCCATCTTCTCTTGCCTTTTTCTTCTTCGCTGACCATCGACCTTGTCTTGCTCCTCACGCCCCTTCCCCACCGTCTCTCTATCTCTCTTTGCTATTCCCATATTTTCCCCCTTTTCGCCCCTTCCCCCACCCCTTCAACTCACCTAAATCGATTTGCCCATTTTCGATCTATCAGCTTAACTTCTCCACATCAGATTTTTGGACGTTGATTTTTCGTTGCATATTTTGAGGTAATCTTTGGGTAGGGGATCGAGGGGGTGGATCTCCCTCCCTCTCCTAATGCTTTGTAAATATTTTGTTCTTGTAGATTCGCTCATGTTCTAGTGTTTTGTCCTACAATGTACTTAGATCTTTTATCTTTTATATCATTGGATCTGCGGTGTTTAGTATATCTAATTGGGTGTTACTTGTATTGTCCGGTAATGTTGTTTGTCCAGTAGTCTACGTCTGTCGAGTTATCTTATGGCTTTTACATAGCCTTCATCGTTCTTACGAGATCGATAGTCTAGGCATTATTCACACCCGTTTGATGTGTTCTTCCGATCTCATGGCAGCTATCAAACTCCTACGATAGAGTCTCTACTTTTGCCTAGCAATTTTATAAGCACTGTTATGTGCTAAGTTGCTTTAGGATTATGTTCTAGTGTACTGAAGATGACTTTCGACAGAACTTCAATTATCTTCTATGTACGTAGTGATGGGGCTTTTGTTTAGTCTCTTTTCTCAGTGTTTTTGTAATCTCATATACGTACTCTTGTTTAGTTATCGATGATAGTAGGTTCGGGTGTTTGTTTAAAAAAAAAGAGTATAAATTAAAATTATAACTTGCTTGACAGCGAGAATAATAGGAATGGAACTGCAAGATAGTTAATCATATTAGGAAAAAAAACTCGGAAAGCTTTGGCGTCACGGCGGCGGGGCGGTACGACGGCGGCGGCGGCGGCGGGAGAGGGCTTGGCATCGGCCGATGGATGGCGAGGCTGCACACCGGCGGCGAGGGTGGAACCAAGGAGAGCTTCCGAAGACGGGAGCGGTGATGGGGGACAGGAATCGAGAGGGTGGGAGAGAAGGCGCAGGGGGCGGTGGCACTGGCTGGGTGCAAGACGGCGGCGGCGGCGGCGGCGCAAGTTGGCGCTAGGCGGTGGGGGAATCGGGCTACCCCTATGCGCAAGAGGAAGCGAAAGAGGGAAAAGGGGGACGCACCGGCGAGGGGCGGCGACGATGCCCGCGGCGGCGACGACGAGGAGAGGCGGTGGCGGAGCCAAGGTCGATGGGGTGGAGGTCCGGCGGTGCTGGCGGCGCGACTGGTGCCGGTGGAGGTCCACGGGGCAGCTCGACGGGGCTGCGGCTGGAGGCGGCGTCGACGAGAGGGGTAAGAGAGAGATGGCAACAACGAGAGATAAAAGGAGAAAGGAGCGGCGGCGAGACGATCAGAGAGAGAGAGAGAGAGAGAGAGAGAGAGACGGTTGATCGGGGAGTTCAGGAGAGAGAGAGAGGCGGTTGCGCCCGGACCGGGTCATGTGAGATTTGGTTGAATTTTATCGAAGATATTATAAATTTATAAATTTTCTTGATAAATATATTAACATTTACGACAAAATTAAATCCATCATTAGTGAGTAGTGACATAGGGAAATGTTGCCGTTTTGTTGCTAGTTAACAAAAGGAAAAAAATTAGAGAGAAAATTTTGTAGCCTATAAATCCATTTTTAATTAAATATATATAAAAGATACGATAAATATTAGTGATAAAATTTCAAGGTTGCGTTCTCCGTAACTAATTAAATACAGATTTACGCCCAATGTCACCATTATTAGATTCCTGCTTTTTCTCGTAAGTATGCTAAATATGTTAAGAGTGTTTTGGTTGGGTGATAAATTTTTGTATATTTTTACGATAAAAATTATATTAAAATAAAAATATGAATTAGTCAATAACATAAATTTGTCGTATTCGAAGAGATGTGATAACAAAAAAAGAGTTGATACCATACATAATCAAATAAAGAAAGAGGTCACAAAATAAAAAAAGAAGTGAAATTATTTTTTATTTTAAATAAGAATTACTTTAAAAATATAAATTTTTAATAGTTGCCAAACACCTCTATTAACTAATTTTATTATAAAACATACAATTGTAACAACAACTCAATTTATCATATAATTAAATACCTTATTAGATTTTTGTATTTAATTCAATTTAATCTCAGCAAACAAATAATTTGTGCAACTATACACAGAGAGAACTCATTATGTTACTCTTTTTTTTTGTCACAATGGCTGACGGTCGGCATCACAGAAAACCATCACCCTCCAGGGGTGGACGGGCTCTCGGCCCATTCAAACCCACACCCAAGGAAGTCAGGGTCGGGAGTCGGCCCGGGGTCGGTCGGCCCCAAAACTAACCTAGTCGGACGGGTCGGATTTTATTTATTTGTATTTATAATTTTTATTATAAATTAATTATACATTTAATACAAGTAAAAATAAGGTAGTATCAAATATTTTTAAAAATTTTTATTATAAATTAATTATACATTTAATACAAATAAATATGTAAAAATATATTTAATATTGATTTATATAAAATATAATATTACATGATATTTATTTGTATTTATAATTTTAAAAATATTAAAAATGATTATTCTGAATGTGACGTGAGGTGATTTATCTATTGAAGTGGTGTGCGTTGAGGTGGACCGAGGATCCGGTCCCTGATCGTCCAACGTATCTCATTACGCGGCAGCACGGCCTCCGGTGCAGTTCCACCGGAACTTGCACTGCATCAGCCCATCACACACACGCCGGCAAAGCCCCCACGCAGCACCGTCGCCTGACCGGCAGCCTCCCTTGTAATACTTAGAAAGGAATTAAAGAAAAAATTGTTTCTCCTTGCCGTAACCTCCCCCCTCCCCATCGTAACTCTCTCTCTCTCTCTCTCACTTAGAAAGGTATTAAAGAAAAAATTGTTTCTCCTTGCCGTAACCTCCCCCCTCTCCCTCTCCCTCTCCCTCTCCCTTTCTCTGCCGTGTTCTATTTCCACCACCCACGGCAACCCGCCCTGCCCCTTGTTGATCCTTTCCCCCTCTCCTTTCCATCAACGCGGCAACTTGATCTTAACGCGGCAACTTGATCTTAACGCGGCAAATTAGACAGTAATGGTTGGTTATGACCAACGACTCTACGAAACTCTCTGGGGCTCCCTTCGCAGAGAGGACCTGCAACTCTGCGAAGGTTCTTCCGCAACTTCGTCCGTCTCCCTTCCCCCGGCGACGGCGTCGTCGGCCAGCAAAAGCCCCCACCCCCTAGCGCGTTCCGCTTCGCTCCCCCCGGCGGCCAGTGAAAGTCCGGCTCATCGTCGGCCAGCGAAGCCAGCACGGCGTCGTTTGGTGGGCCTGCACGTTGTCTGTTCCCCCGGCGGCACTCCCCCGCGAATCATGAATGACTTTGCGGAGTTAGATAACATCCGTTGAGTCTTTCCATCATCAATTATCATACATATTTAAATCCTCATCCATACAATGTTTCCATTAGTTAAGGGTTCGGCACTGACTGTCAACCCCTAAATAATCTGACTCTATGAGATTTTATACTCGGGTTCAAATCAATTGGAAAACTCCTTTTCTAATTATCCTTAGTACCTTAGTCAAAAATTTATAGTATTATCCCATATGACATTCTCTCTCTCTCTCTCTCTCTCTCTCTCTCTCTCTCCTACTGAGAGTGAACAATTCATTGTTGTCTGCTCAATTGCCTCTATCGGGTTTCTCTTGCACCCAATACATCAACTATGTTGGACCATCAAAATAGTGATACATAAGTTAATAATTAAAGTACAAGATATATCTATTAAGATAACTTTGGCGACTCAGGTCAAAGATCCAACCATGCTATGAGATGTAGAAATAACCTCATAGATAGTTCGGTAAAATATCGATCAAGTTTTCTAAATTGGTCAGTTTAGTGAACTTATTCCACTAATGAGCATCTATGTATGTATCTTAATGACTCAACATTAATGACCATTGAGATCGATCATTCTCATCACATGAGAAGACATCACACACACTAATCTATCCGGATCATTAATGTCCCATCTCAAAGATTCTAGGATTAGGAACATTTAAATCACATACCTCTAGATGATTGATCTTATTATCATGATCTTATCATGATTCAATCATCAATATATATGATTAAGAACTTCATTACAATGCACACTTCTAATAAGAGTTAGTGATAAAATTTTGCCTAATTAAATGAATGAGATATTTCTAGAAATGTCGAATCATATCATATATGATTAGTTTGTAAGACATACATTTCTATCATTAACTTAATGAATTTACAGAACTAGTTGAAGCTAGATTTGTAAGGAAATTTTGAAATATGTTCTCTTTTATCACACATTTGGTAAATATTATTTCCAAAATTCCCACTTGTTTGACTTCTGTTCTGACTAAATCGTTGATTTTGATTATTGAAATTATTCTTAGTGAATTGTTGATTTTGATTATCAAAATTTTGACCTATGTCAAAAAATTTGTATGCCAATGATCAAACTTGTATCTTCCATTGTTCTTGTCTCTATAACCTCTTCCTCTACGATCATAATTTTTATTGCACTTGTTTTCTTGTTGTTGTTCTGTTGATCCCAAATTAGTGCGAGCAAGATTGACGCTAATTTATGTAATTGTTTGATGATGTATTTGTAAAAGAACTTCATGGTTAAAGAGCATACCTTGCACATCATCCACAATTAAAAATGAAGCATCCATACGTGTGGTGATAGATGTAACAAATGACTCATAATTTGACCTTAATCTGTCAAGAATATAAAGTAGAAAAGCTCTAGGTGATCTAGGTTTAGATGCCATGGATAACGCATTGTCTATATACATTATTTTCTATAGGTATTCAATACTTTTCATAGATGCCTTTTAATTTATTGCAATTGCAATTGGAGCTATAGAACCCTAGCCTTAGAAATAGAAGCATATATGGCAAACATTAAATTACATATAGCTATAGATGTGGAATGTCCAACTACTAATGAGAGAATTTGCTTAGAGACAAACAAAATGATAACAGTCATGACCAAGTTGTCATTGTTTCCACCATTCGCATCTGGATTATCAATTTGTCTGGTCAAATTAGGAGGATATATTATAACAAAAGGAGGGCACAAAATTGTACCGTCCACCCATCCCATTAGCTTATATGTGTTGAGAAATGGGATGAACTTTGCTCTTCAGAGCATATAATTCTCTCCATTTAGTTTGATGAAAATGCAATGTGAGATATCAGGTAGAGAAGAAAATATCGATGTTGTAGTGAACGATAACTTGGTTGCGACTGAAGCAGAAGCAAGGATACTAGATGATTCCACCATTGGTGACTGAAGTAGAAGCAAAAATACCAAGTGAAGAACTAGATGAGATGATGCTGAGATATGGTTTGCCAAAAGAAGAATTGAAAAGACTTGAAGAACGGAGAGGTGAAATAAAGAGTTAGATCTAATCGAGAAGAAGGTAGGAATGAAGTCACTATGTGCATAACCGTCACTTTTCATATTTATATATGTGGTAAATACAAGGGCTTATAACCAATACAAAGAATATTGTATAGAAAAATATGCATATAGATAGAACATTAAAATTGTAATCCTCAGAGTGGTCCATGTCAACCTGGAAGCATTTTCTTATCACACACAGCCGCCACGCCACCTCACACATGCGCCTTGGCCAGCCATTGTCTCTGGCCACATCAGCCACTTGTGGACCTCTCCCTCTCACAACCACCTTATGTTGAGCAACCCACCAGCCGCCAGCCAACTAGCCTCATTGCCAGCACTGCCAGCCACCTTTGGCCATGCCCACCAGCCTGTTGACACCTCCATGGTTGGTGCATGTCGACAACGCGCGATTCTTAAGTGTCCATTTATTGATAGTATAACAATGTTTTACTATCACTTATACTATTGCGTGTGGTTAAGATTTGTAATTATAAATATATGATGCATACTTAAAACTTATCAAATTATTTTTTAACCATTTTTACCTCTTACTTGATATTGACTCTTTCCCAACATTTACTAATACAACATAATCACAAAAAAAATCATATTTACACTTATAAATATAAACACTCATATTCAATTATATTATAAAATATAAATATATTTATGTATGTATATTTTATATATACATAAAAATATATTATAAATATATATTTTTTCTATATTTTATTTTTTTGTAAATTTATTATCTTTTAGCATTTTAAAAAATATATTCGACCTCATCTGACTTGATCCGACCAGGTCGAATATGGGATCGACCAACCCCTGGACGACCTCCGACCCGACCTTCCTTGTTTAAAACAACAACAAAAATGTACCTAAGATTTACATAGAAATGAATAAATTATGTGTCATATTTCCTAATTATTTATAATGTTTTGGAATTTTTTCTATCCTTTTCTAATTTTTTTATTCTTATTGAGTCTGGTCAGACTCGAGTTGAGCTGGGCTGACTCAATCACGACCTAAGACCTCTCCTTCCTTACCCATAGATAATAACCCTTGGTTGCCTACTCAATTGAATAGAATAAAATTCCTTGGATAGTTGGTGTTAACCTAATTTAGCTATTTTATTTAGTAACAGTATTAGACACTTCTATAACTATCAATTTTGAAATTGATATTAATAGAGATCATCTATCTAATAGTATCAATTTTAAAATTTATAATATGTTATGTAATATAAGTATCAAGTTGTCTACATTGTGATATTGATATTATGACCACTTTTGATACTGAAACCATACAAGGCATTAGCTTTACACCTTCAAACATTGACCTAGTTTTGAGTCTTTTGATCTTGAAAGCGAGAACCTAGTTGAATTAGAACCAACTATGGTATAACCCCCGGCATCCTCATCTTTTTTAGCTTGGTTAATCAGCCTGCTTTGGCCCCAATTACAGCAATCGTTGATTAAAGAAAAATATATCCAATTTTGAGTTGGTTATGATTTTATAGTTAACACCACCAACCTAGTTTCTTGGGCTTGCATTACACAGCAAGTCAATGGTAGCAATGGACGTAGCTCATCCTCCATGCCAATGCCCATGTTGTCCCCACTAGCACCGCTGACTTGCTGAAGCCCAAGGGTAGCTCCACCCCAGCATCACCAAGCCCTATCCGCAATAACCAGTTGCCTGCTGCATCTGTCGGTCCCATACATTCTCTAAGTATAGTGCTCGCGTCATTATGCCTCAGAACATTACAAGTGTAATCCTCATAGTGGTCCATGTCAAACGGAAAGTAGCTCATGCTATTTCTTATCATCCCCCTCAAGCTAAAGTATAGGGAAACAATGTTAGCTTGTTTTTGAATAGTTGAAACTTGAAAGGGTTGTGTTGTAAGGGGTTTTGTTAGCCCATCAACCAATTGATCTCTAGTAGAAACATGCCTGACAATTATCTATTTATGTTGTACTAAATTCTTATGAAATGAAAATCACTTCTATGTGTTTGGTTCTAGTCTTGAATATAGGATTTGTGGTGAGATAGATAGTTGAAGTATTATCACAACACACAATCGGAGGACTTGTAACATAAAGATTCAATTCTTTTAGTAATTGAAATAATCATGATTACCAAGGACATAGATCAATTATTACCAAGGACATAGATCTCATTTCCACTTCAATGCGTGACCTAGCCACAGTCTATTGCTTCCTAGCTACCCAAGAAATTAAATTTTAACACATAAAACTATAACTAGTTGTTGATCTACTGTCATTAGAGCATCCAACCCAATCAACGCCCGACAAAACATTATGACTAAAGTTGCTTGGTTGAATCATCATGCCATATTGATAAGTTGATTTTAGGTACCTAATTATCCTCTCTACTAAAACCAGGTGAACATCAGTCGGGGATGCTAAGAACTAGCATGCCTTATTTACTATATATGCAATATCCGGTCTTACTAATGTGACATATTGTAAGGATCCCACAATGCTTCTATAAAAAGTTGGATCTAGTAACAAGTCATCATCATGTTGAGACATATTGCTCCTTTTAGCAATTGAAGTACCATAAGGTTTTGAGAATGTCCAAAGAAGCTTTTCAAGCATATCTAGAATATATCTATGTTGACCTAAGAATAGTCATTCTAAAGATTTTTTGAGTTCATTTTCTAATAAATAGTTTAATTGTCCAAGATCTTTCAAGGTAAAAGTACTAGACAAATTGTCAATCAATTCTTTGATTGCTTTTAAACTATTCCATGTTATTTCTGTTGAAGAGAAACAATGAAGATCATACGTCAATTCTTTAAATCCCATTGGCAAGAAAAGAGCGTATAAATTGTACAATCATATTCTTGGAGCTTGGTTTAATCTGTATAATGATTTGTGCAACTTGCATACATGATTTGGATTGTATCTATCTACAAACCCCGATGGTTGTATCATATAGATATCTTCTTCTAGATTACTAAGAAGAAAAATATTATTCACATCAAGTTGACGAATATCCCACTAATGAGTGCAGCTAAACTCAAGATAAACCTTATTGTAGAAGGTTTGACCACCAGACTGAAAGTTTCCCCATAATATATGTTTTATTCTTGCATATACCCTTTTGTCACCAAACGGGATTTATGTCTACCTACTTTACCATTAGAATTTCTTTTCAATTTAAAAATATATTCGCATCATGTCATGTTTGTATTTGGAGAAATTAGAACAAGTGACCATGTTCTATTGGGTTGTAAAATGAAGAATTCCTCCAATATGACTTTCCTCCAAAATTGTTTATGATTTTTTGTTGTGAAATTGGATAATTTATTCTCAATGTACTTTTCAACTAATAGAGCATATTTATTATGTCTTGGTTGAGGTTTCCACTGTGTAGTTCTCAAAATATCCTTCGTAGAATAAAATTTAAGAAGTGATGTTAGAATCTGAGAATGTATTAAGGTGCTCATTGAAATTGTTTAGATTATACATAATAAAATCGTTCTGTTCATGAACAATGGAAGTTGAATCGACAACATATGAAGTTATTTGATGTGTATCTGAACTACAGATTTATTTTAATCCGAGAATGTATTAAGGTGCTCATTGAAATTGTTTAGATTATACATAATAGAATCATTCTGTTCATGAACAATGAAAGTTGAATTGGCAACATATGAAGTTATTTCATTCCAACATAAGAATTGGGATTCTTAATTATGGTGTCATATGATTTGCGGCTCTTAAATCTGGATATGATATGGGTTGACTATAAGGAATCAATCTATGGTAGCAGAAATTTTTTTGATTTTTTAAAACTATTGGATTTGTCTTAGTCGATGCTGAACAAGTAAAATCGGAAAGCAAATAAAAAGTAGAATTAGAGTACCTCATGTGATTTACAAAATATATCATCATGGATGAAAAGAGGATGTTCCTCCTTGCTAAAAAGTGTTTGGATGGTCTCTAACGGTATCCACACGATATACTTCAATAAGTGAGTTCTTCCTTCCTCCAAGCCTCAAGAAACCTTCCAGATTC
The DNA here is from genome assembly GCA_036172225.1 of Cryptocoryne crispatula var. balansae. Classification (NCBI taxonomy): domain Eukaryota; kingdom Viridiplantae; phylum Streptophyta; class Magnoliopsida; order Alismatales; family Araceae; genus Cryptocoryne; species Cryptocoryne crispatula. The sequence goes on along the minus strand of CM069922.1, from coordinate 40,526,872 downwards.
AAAGTTGACCATGAGAGATCACCTTCAGAGAGAGAGAGAGAGAGGAGGATGAGAAGCTTCTTGGGATGTGCTCCAGCCCTATGATTTGTTAGAGTTTGACTTCATAAGCCATTTATTTATAGAAGATAAAATTTTTCATAAAAATTTAAAACTCTATAAAACTATGTCCATGCCCTCATTTTATTGATCAAATCTAATATGTGTGATCACTAGTCCTAATAGTCAATTTGGTTGAAGTCTTAATTAATTTAAAATAATAATTTCTTTAAATTAAATCAAAATCGTTATTCGACAACAGTTTTTATGACTTTCCAATCATAAAGAGTACAAGTCACATCCTATAATCATGAATGACTTTGCGGAGTTAGATAACATCCGTTGAGTCTTTCCATCATCAATTATCATACATATTTAAATCCTCATCCATACAATGTTTCCATTAGTTAAGGGTTCGGCACTGACTGTCAACCCCTAAATAATTCTTTTAGATTTCATAACTAGTTTTAGGACATAATGATGATAAATTACAAAATATTTTACTAATAGATTCACATATAACATGAAATTTTGACAACATCTTAATTATATGTATTCATAAAGTGTTTGGACTTGATTTTTTATTTGTGTGATTTTATTTTTAAAATTTATAAACTACATTACGCTATTATAAAATTTAAAATTTTTTTTGACATGTATTCATTCACGGCCTAACTTTGCTCTTACATCACTTAGGGTGTTTGGTTGCACAATAATATTTTGTACATTTTCATGATAAAATATTGTAACAAAATAAAGTGTAAACTAATCACTAAAATATATTTATCAGGTTTGGGAAGATATGATAATAAGAAAATAGTGAATACCATATATGACTGAACAAGGTGGGAGATGACAAGATAAAAAAAAAGGTGTCACTTGCTTTTTTTATTCATAAAGTAAAACTCTTTGAAATCATAAAACTGTAATGATTGTCAAACACCTCTTGTAAGAAGTTTTGTTACAAAAATATATAATGGTAATAAAATCCCAATTTACCATGCATACAAACATCCCATTATGAAAATTGTTTGTGGTATTTTTTCTATATAAAATACAACAAAATCAATAATAAAACTCTGTTGGTTGGGTTAGATTAAAATTCTTTCTTTCACAATTTTTAGACCGTCAAGATTTCATGTATCTATTTCAAACCTCGGAGAATTTTGAACTTTTCAGGTGTTTAATTAGTTTTTATATTTCCAATCTTTTCAACTTTCATTTTTCTAATCTTTTCAGATTTCGAAGTTTTCGAAGTTTCCAGATTTTGAATCCCTACCCTTTTAATTCTTTTAGATTTCATAACTTTTAGATTTTTGATGTTTCTATAATATTTATATTTTTATATTTTTTACATTAATTAAACTTTTCTACTTTGCAAATTTCTCTATTTTCTATCTATTAATTAATTATTTTTATTCACTAAAGTAAGAGTTAGCTACTTCCTACTGGGCTACACAACATTATCTTTGATCTCCATTATAATGGCCAAAGCACATTTGACTTATACCATTTCATTTCATGTAAATATACATGTAAAAACTATTGGATTTGTCTTAGTCGATGCTGAACAAGTAAAATAATTCTTTTAGATTTCATAAATAGTTTTAGGACATAATGATGATAAATTACAAAATATTTTACTAATAGATTCACATATAACATGAAATTTTGACAGCATCTTAATTATATGTATTCATAAAGTGTTTGGACTTGATTTTTTATTTGTGTGATTTTATTTTTAAAATTTATAAACTACATTACGCTATTATAAAATTTAAAATTTTGTTTGACATGTATTCATTCACGGCCTAACTTTGCTCTTACATCACTTAGGGTGTTTGGTTGCACAATAATATTTTGTACATTTTCATGATAAAATATTGTAACAAAATAAAGTGTAAACTAATCACTAAAATATATTTATCAGGTTTGGGAAGATATGATAATAAGAAAATAGTGAATACCATATATGACTGAACAAGGTGGGAGATGACAAGATAAAAAAAAGGTGTCACTTGCCTTTTTTATTCATAAAGTAAAACTCTTTGAAACCATAAAATTGTAATGATTGTCAAACACCTCTTGTAAGAAGTTTTGTTACAAAAATATAAAATGGTAATACAATCCCAATTTACCATGCATAATTCATTAGATTAAAATTCTTTCTTTCACAATTTTTAGACCGTCAAGATTTCATGTATCTATTTCAAACCTCAGAGAATTTTGAACTTTTCAAGTGTTTAATTAGTTTTTATATTTCCAATCTTTTCAACTTTCATTTTTCTAATCTTTTCAGATTTCGAAGTTTTCGAAGTTTCCAGATTTTGAATCCCTACCCTTTTAATTCTTTTAGATTTCATAACTTTTAGATTTTTGATGTTTCTATAATATTTATATTTTTATATTTTTTACATTAATTAAAATTTTATACTTTGCAAATTTCTCTGTTTTCTATCTATTAATTAATTATTTTTATTCACTAAAGTAGGAGTTAGCTACTTCCTACTGGGCTACACAACATTATCTTTGATCTCCATTATAATGGCCAAAGCACATTTGACTTATACCATTTCATTTCATGTAAATATACATGTAAAAACTATTGGATTTGTCTTAGTCGATGCTGAACAAGTAAAATCGGAAAGCAAATAAGAAGTAGAATTAGAGTACCTCATGTGATTTACAAAATATATCGTCATGGATGAAAAGAGGATGTTCCTCCTTGCTAAAAAGTGTTTGGATGGTCTCTAACGGTATCCACACGATCTACTTCAATAAGTGAGTTCTTCCTTCCTCCAAGCCTCAAGAAACCTTCCAGATTCAAAGTTGACCATGAGAGATCACCTTCAGAGAGAGAGAGAGGAGGATGAGAAGCTTCTTGGGATGTGCTCCAGCCCTATGGTTTGTTAGAGTTTGACTTCATAAGCCATTTATTTATAGAAGATAAAATTTTTCATAAAAATTTAAAACTCTATAAAACTATGTCCATGCCCTCATTTTATTGATCAAATCTAATATGTGTGATCACTAGTCCTAATAGTCAATTTGGTTTGAAGTCTTAATTAATTTAAAATAATAATTTCTTTAAATTAAATCAAAATCGTTATTCGACAACAGTTTTTATTACTTTCCAATCATAAAGAGTACAAGTCACATCCTATAATCATGAATGACTTTGCGGAGTTAGATAACATCCGTTGAGTCTTTCCATCATCAATTATCATACATATTTAAATCCTCATCCATACAATGTTTTCATTAGTTAAGGGTTTGGCAGTGACTGTCAACCCCTAAATAATCTGACTCTATGAGATTTTATACTCGGGTTCAAATCAATTGGAAAACTCCTTTTCTAATTATCCTTAGTACCTTAGTCAAAAATTTATAGTATTATCCCATATGACATTCTCTCTCTCTCTCTCTCTCTCTCTCTCTCTCTCTCTCTCTCTCTCTCTCTCTCTCCTACTGAGAGTGAACAATTCATTGTTGTCTGCTCAATTGTCTCTATCGGGTTTCTCTTGCACCCAATACATCAACTATGTTGGACCATCAAAATAGTGATACATAAGTTAATAATTAAAGTACAAGATATATCTGTTAATATAACTTTGGCGACTCAGGTCAAATATCCAACCATGCTATGAGATGTAGGAATAACCTCATAGATAGTTCGGTAAAATATCGATCAAGTTTTCTAAATTGGTCAGTTTAGTGAACTTATTCCACTAATGAGCATCTATGTATGTATCTTAGTGACCCAACATTAATGACCATTGAGATCGATCATTCTCATCACATGAGAAGACATCACACACACTAATCTATCCGGATCATTAATGTCCCATCTCAAAGATTCTAGGATTAGGAACATTTAAATCACATACCTCTAGATGATTGATCTTATTATCATGATCTTATCATGATTCAATCATCAATATATATGATTAAGAACTTCATTACAATGCACACTTCTAATAAGAGTTAGTAATAAAATTTTGCCTAATTAAATGAATGAGATATTTCTAGAAATGTCGAATCATATCATATATGATTAGTTTGTAAGACATACATTTCTATCATTAACTTAATGAATTTACAGAACTAGTTGAAGCTATATTTGTAAGGAAATTTTGAAATATGTTCTCTTTTATCACACATTTGGTAAATATTATTTCCAAAATTCCCACTTGTTTGACTTCTGTTCTGACTAAATCGTTGATTTTGATTATTGAAATTATTCTTAGTGAATTGTTGATTTTGATTATCAAAATTTTGACCTATGTCAAAAATTTTGTATGCCAATGATCAAACTTGTATCTTCCATTGTTCTTGTCTCTATAACCTCTTCCTCTACCATCATAATTTTTATTGCACTTGTTTTCTTGTTGTTGTTCTGTTGATCCCAAATTAGTGCGAGCAAGATTGGCGCTAATTTATGTAATTGTTTGATGATGTATTTGTAAAAGAACTTCATGGTTAAAGAGCATACCTTGCACATCATCCACAATTAAAAATGAAGCATCCATACGTGTGGTGATAGATGTAACAAATGACTCATAATTTGACCTCATAAAATTATCATGAAAATGTACAAGAAAATCATCATGCAATCAAACACCCCATGAAACACAAAAGCGTGGCAAGTATTTAAATGAGCTCGCAAAAAATATGGGACAGAATTCAAATCCTCCGAGATCTTTGGGATCACACGTCCACATTTTCGTGCAAAGAAAACCCGAATGGCAACTCCAATTCCAACATGGAAAAGAGAGCCCATCAGTGAAATAAATCTGATCCAATAAAAGGGGCTGCATCAGACGCCGAAGTTGGCTGTGCATGCTTCGCACTAAGGGTGCAAATGGTCTGATATCCCAATTTGATTCTAATAAAGATTAATAGATCCAAACGATATTTTTATATTCGACAAGGATATTGGAGTCAGAATTAGATATTTGGAATAAAAAACAATCGATTTCATATCTGTTTATCCGTTTTTCATAAAAAATAATGTATACTTAAAAATTAATATTATAGTAAATAATTTATAAATTAATAAAATTACGACGTATAAGTGTAAACAAGTATGAATAAAATTTTGTATCGGAAATAATAATAAAATTATATTTATTTACTGTTTTATGATAAATAATGATATATACTATGGATTTTGAAAATCATCAAATTATTCTAATTCGGATGATAGAATTGGAATCAAAGAAAAATAAAAATTTTACGATTTTTATTGAATTAAAATCATAATTGGATAACCTTTATCCAAATACAGGGAGCTAGTAGTTAATATCGCTGTTGAATCCAACCTCCTGTTTGCTGCAACCCTGCTTGAGATCAGGCAGGTGGCTTGTGTTTTGATCGGTGCACACACGGTGGATCGAGTCTAGGAGTGTTCTGCCGACCGAGCGCTCGATCCCTCGCCGGCGCTGCGCTGCGCCATGTGCCTGGCCACTGGGCCAGCGTGACCAAAAAAAGTCTAGGAGTGTTCTTAGGCACACAAATCAGATAGATAGATTTGATTCAATTTAATTTGATCTTGACGTAGCACCCAATTTGGTTTCATATCAAAAGTTGTTGGAATCAAACCAAATTGATAAACCAAACAAGTTGAGTTTGAATAAATATTTCCTTTAAATTAGATGCAATAATGATACTTGTACGTTAATGCTTAGATAAAACTATATATATATATGTGAATATATTACATTTTCATAAAATATGGCGTAGAATAAATCAAATCAAATCATATATAAACACATATTATGTATTAATAATATTGGTTTGGGTGGTTTAGGGTTTAGGGTTTGGTTTGGTTTAGCTGGGCAAAAAAATTCTTTGGAAACTACACCAAAGCAAAAACCACCATGAACATCCTAGTCATGTGTAACCAAGAATATGATAGTTTCCATGCCCACCTTTTCTCGATCTCAACACAGTGCTTGTGCTTGATATTATGCCTGTCACGACCCGGAATTTAAATAACATTATCACAAATACGCAGCGGAAATACACAATGTCGTGACAGTGGGATAAAACCCAACACTTGGATTCCACAACCCAAACTTAAACAATTAATCTCCTAAGATCCATCAAAACAAGATAACAGAATCATACTTCTAAGTCTATCCACACTCTTGTTCAAAAACAAGCAAGATTATCTACCTAAGTAGAGAATACCAAGAATCTCCATGTGCAAATGACTCTGATTCCTTTGGCTCCACCTGATCCTCATCTTCAAGCTCTTAAATCTTCAAAACCTGCTAAAAAAACCCACAACGGGGTGAGTCCGGGGACTCCGTAGGATTTACACCTTTCACCCATCAATCGGGTAATTAACATATAAACAAGCAATGGTACGTAACATATCTAGATTGAGATGTAATGTAAAAGTATAGAATGTCTTCTATAATAATCTCACAACCCATATCTGAACATAATTATCTTCAAAGAAAAGATTATGCCAAACCCAATTAATTCTAGACCAATGCACACATGACCATACAAGCTAGACAAATATCATCTAAATGACCTCTGGACTTAACTTAACATGACCAAATTAAAACAGACAAATCTGATTTTTCTAACATGACATGGTTTAACATCCATACATGACACACAAGTAACATATTTCATATCCTTTCCAGAACACATAGCCAAAGAGCAAGGAATTGGCCGTCTTGCTTCACATGTAAAAAAATGCATTCACCAGCTCTAATATATATATAGAAGTAACATATACTAAGCTAGCCCAAAGTGCACCTAGGCAGTGGTGACACTAAGGGAAAAACCGCGGTAATCCGGGATCTGTGGGAGGGCCGGATTCATCTAAGTTACCCGCTGCCCACGGGCGATTGTCTAACATAGGCTGGTGAAGCCTTCATAGCACGACATATCAAGAGTTCATAACATAATTTCACATCATGACATACCTGACCATACCATGCATACATGACATAAACATCTAATTTCATAGCCTTTCATACAAGACATAACATTCATAACAAACTTGACAAGACATATGATCACTCGACATAATTGAACTGGTTCTCAATGACAACTCATACTAATCATGATCAAATTGACATGACTAACTATGCATAGCATAGCCCATGATCTATAACCAAATTAAACATATTTTGCCATAACTAGACAAGACTTGTACTAATCGACCTGATTGACATATTCTGAATCAAACATATACCATACCTAACCATATGAACATAATCATATCATGCATGACATATTACATAATCTGAAACCAAACTAACCAAAATTTACTTGATTTATATACATGAAATGACAAACCGAACTAGACATACTTAATCACATATACAAGACAATTAACTTAAATCAAGCTTGGCATAATCAAAACAAGCTAACTTCTGATGTCAACACCCATAATCTGACCTACACAGGTTCCAAAAAGTGAAATCTGATGACTTTTGATTTTTCCAAAACTCCACATAATTATATTTCAATTCTAGGCCCATTCTAGCACATAAACATATACATAATTAACATATGGTCAAGTCTCATGAAAAATAGTTCTACCCATCCAGAATCATGCCAAACATGTCCCATAATATTCAAAATATTATTTTCAAAGTTCTGGATTCAAGGATTTTTGAGAAAATTCACTAATCATGAGTCAAAAGTCTAAATTAGTCAAATCAAGGTCCATAACTTAAATCATGCATATTTTCTAATCAAAATGGGATCAAATACATAGACGAGCTTGAGAAACCTACTTGTAGCCTTCTGCAAATTTTCTAGAATTTTATGGATTTTCCTGCTATTTTTCTTGGCCTTAATCTAATATCCGGATTTAAAAAATCCGAAAATTAGAATTTCCTGAACCGGCACCGAACCGGGCGGTTCGACCGGCTGAACTGGGGCGGTTCGGAGGCGTTGGACCGCGGCTGGACCGGCGGCTCACGGGCGGCACCGGCGACGGCGCTCGCGACGGCGGAGGCGGCCGGCGGCGCTCGACGGCGAAGGAGGCAGCCGGCGGAGCTCGCGGCGGCGCTCGATGGCAACGGCTGCGGCGATGGCGGCGGGCGGGGAAGGGGCTGGCCATGGCGGTGACGGCGAGAGGAAGGCTGGCACGGCGGTGCACAAGCGGCAAGCGGGTCCACGCCGGAAGGCGGCGGCGGCGCGCGGGTGCACGCGCGTGGCTGGCCGCGGCGCGAAGGTGGCCGGGCGGCGGCGCAGACGGGGTGGTGCGGATGGGAGGTTGGCGACGGTGCAGGCCGGCAAGGCGATGGCGGCGGAGGCCGCGGGTGTGCGATGCGTCCACGCCGGGGGGGGGCAGCGCGGAGGGGACGACGCAGGGCAGCGGGAGGCGCGGTTGGTGGTTGCGCATGGTGGTGGGTTGCGCGCTCGCACGCGCCAGATGGTGGCTGACGGTGGGTCGGGCACTCGCGGGCTGCTGGGCGATGGGGGCGCACGGCCTTGTGCGGGCGGCGGCCGCGGACAAGGTTGCATGGGTGGCGCACAGGAAAGGGGTGGCCGGCGGCGGGTTGCGCAGGTGCGCGCACCGGCGCGGGAAGATGATGGCGATGCGGTGGTGTGAAGGCGTCAACGGCTGGTGCCCGTGCGGGCGTGGTAGGGGCCGGGGCGAGGGCGGCGAGAGAGAAGAAGAGATGGAGGGGTGGCTCGAGGAGGTGCTTCGGGCGGCGACTCCTCCCGGAACAGGGGAGGCGACGACGAGGAAGAAAAAGGGAGGGCAGCGACCAGCGGCTAGAGAGAGAGAGAGAGAGAGAGAGAGAGAGAGAGAGAGAGAGAGATTAGGCGGTGAAACTGGTGAGAGAAGGGGGCGCGGGTGTAACGGCGACAAAGGGGGGAAGGGTAGGGGTGTCAATGGGCCGGGCCCGGCCTGGCCCGAGGTCGGCCCGCTTAGGGCCCGGTCCAAAATATATTGGCCCGGCCCAACCCGGCCCGCACTATATTCTTGGCCCGGCCCGACTCGGCCCGCAAAAATTATTGACTTGGCCCGATCCGGCCCGGCCCGGCCCAACTATATATTTTATAAATAAATATTAATTAAATATAATAAATTTAATTATTTAAGATAACATTATAAAATTAATAATAATTTAATTAAAATATATTTTTAATAAGTAAAAATGATATTTTTGACATAAAAAATTGAAAGTTATTTGGCCCGTTTTAGCCCGCGTCGGCCCGCTTCGGCCCGTATGTCGGCCCGACTAAAGCCCGCGGGCCAAAATGTTTGGCCCGTCAAATGACCCGCAGCCGGCCCGGCCCGCGAACCCGTGGGCCGGCCCGGCCCATTGCCACCCCTAGGGAAGGGGGCGTAATCGGCGATAGAAAGGGGGGGAGGCGAGGCATTAAAGATAAAAAGAAATTATTATATTATATATTTTTTTTCAAGACGTTACAATGCCCAGGCGGTGTGCACACTTTTTCACATAATTTTCTGCTTATCTTATCACCTGATCTCTCATTACTATGCTTACTGCTCTCTTTTTTTTCCTTATCTCTTTTAATTATTTATCAAAGGACAGTTTAACGGACAGCCAGCTAAATTCTCCAAAAGTTGGATATATTAATGAAGGGTAGCTTTCCAATCAACCTACTCGTCAGATCTACCAAAATAAAAAACATATCATAATAAAATTGATATATATATGTGTGTGTGTGTGTATTGTATCTAGAAAAGATAGAATATCCTCTACCGAGGAAGGTTTTGTATACATAAATATATGTCTATATATATAGACGTCACCTTCCACTTCCATATGCGGATAGATTTTAAATAGATTTTAATTTCAGCCTAGGTCGAGATCGGTAGTGAAGATGATATACACAGAGTTCGGATCACCTCAGACATCCGTAAGAGAAAAGTTCCTCGGTCTCTAATAGAGATAGTCACAATCCTTAGTCACTTAAGTGGCAGTTTATGCCCTGTTTGGTAACATTATTAGACATCTCTATCACTATTAATTTTAAAATTGATATTGATGGTAATTGTCTTGAGGTGTTTGACTAATAGTATCAATTTCGAAATTTATAGTGCAAATAACACATGTTATGTAATACAAGTGTCAACTTGTATCAATTTTGATATTGATACTCTATCTTTTAAAAATATCAATATCAATATTAATATAGTATCATTTTTGATACTCTAACCAAACAGGCCATCAGAGATGAATCGGTACGAACTGTTATTGAATCGGATTTCGCAACGAGTTACATTGTGATTCGTAACGGTTCATCTCATGTTTAAAATGATTTAGCCCGGTTCGTAACAGATTACACCGTAGTTTATTACGAACTGCAATATAACTCAATACTAATTACAATATAACTCATTACGAACCACAGTGTAACCTGTTACGAATCCGGTTGAACGGTTATAAACTACAGTATAATCCGTTACGAATCACAGTATAACCCATCACAAAATCTAGTTTAGTAACAATTTATGCCAACTCACTCTTGAACCGCCACCTAAATGGCTGGGGGTTGTGGCCATCTCCTATTAGAGACTAAGAAACTTTCCTCATCCGGACGTCTGAGATGTTCCGAACTCTATATACACATCCTCACACGACAGAGAAAGAGACGATCGAGAGTCTATGAATTTGCTTGTCTATCTATACAAAAGGTATTTTTTATCAATAAGTTCTTACTAAAATTGTTTTCTTCTCTTTGTTTGGTTACTTGGGCAGCTTAAATGCTCTTGCAATATATATATATATATATATATATATATGAACTCTGGGTGTTCTGCCGTGTATGTATCAGTGCAATATTGTTAGAAACAAGAAGTCAAGGGTGCTGAGGGATTCAACAAATCAGTCCAAATGGCAAATATGGAGTCACCAAAAATATAGTTTTGAATGAGAAGAGAAATTTATCATCGCCTACTTGTAAGAGATGCAAGATATGTCTTTTATTTCTTTTAAAAGTGGTCTCTGTCGAGGGATATTCTTAGAACTAAAAAAGCAGTTTAGTCGAGAACGCTTTCAACTTATAAGTAAAAAAAAAAATGAACAAACAAACCACAAAATGATCAGATGTGTAGTTGATGAAGTGTGATAAATTACATGTGAACGAGATGCCGGTCGAGCGTGGCTCGACTGGCGCGGGGACCTGCGCCTGGGGGCGCAGGTCGCGACATCGCCTCTCGGCGGCGACAGCCGGGCGTCCCCTGGGGGGGACGACTTGATGGGTTCGACGGGGGTCGAACCCTCGCCTCCCGCGGCACCTGTGGGCTCTTTGGCCACTGAGCCACGTGAACAAAAAAAAAAAAAAAAAACGAGATGAATATGTAATTGAAAAATATCTTACATGATTATGAGGTTAAATCCTGACATCTTTTATGGATGAGTAAAATGATGTCCGGAGTATACTAAATACTTGGTAAATAAATATTAAATTAATACAAAATGATGAAAGATCAGGAGCAATAGCCGCCAGAAATTTTTCTTGAATCGATAAGTTGTGTACCACTTCCAATCCTGAAAATATCCTATTATTCAAGGGATAGTTTACAACATGGGGCGAGGGATCCTCTTCAAAGCAAGGAAGGCCGTTAAAAGTGGGGTCCGGGGTTGGGACCCGGTCGGCCTGGCCCAGACTTGACCCGGTTGGACTAGGTAGTTATTTGATCCGAATCTATCTTTTTTTAATATTAAAAATAAAAAATATCATAAAAATTTTAAAAAAAAACGAAAAAATAGATAATACGGCTAGAAAATAATTTTATACATTTTATCTAAACAAGTAATATTAATATTTAGTTTAAAAAATAAATTTATACGTATTAATAATTATATAGTGCCACTTAAATAGATGAAACAAGTTGAAATGAATTTACGTTTAGTTTAAACTTAGATCAAATTTATAAATAAGCTAAAATTCTAGTTTCACAAATAATAAGTTTAAATTGTGGTTGAGTCTTATAAATTAATTCATCGAGTTTGAACTCGAAGACTAAATTTGAATATAGTTTCTACTCGAGTTTGTACTCCACCTCAACTCAATAAAATAATGAGTCAACTTCGTCTAATCTCAAGAGCTCCAACTCTAACTTGTATAAAATAAACGAGCGTAGTCTGAATAACATAATATTTGGCTCGTTTGCCATTGGACATGGACCAAGCCCTATCTTTTAGAAATCCAAGGAAATTGACCTCCAAGGGAAGGGAAGTCTATTTCTAATGGAGTGTTTGGTTGGATGATAAAATGAGTTTTTATTATAATTTCATATTTTTATAACAAAATTTTTTAAAGAATATTTTATAATTACCATAATTTTATATTTTTTAATAAAAAAGTTTAAACATAAAAGAGATTTCACCCTTTTTTTTAGTTCCCCGCCTAATTTAATCATATATAATATCCACTCTTTTTTGTTGTGGTTTTTTTTTGTCGATAGTTAGTTTATGTTTTATTTTAATATAATTTTTTATGAAAAAATATAAAAAAAAATTTATTGTGCAACCGGCTGTAAGCCACTTCCGGGGTGACGTGGATTTTAAATGCGTCGGTGGGAAAGGTCACCTGTACGTGCAGCTCTAGCGGTCCTAGTTGACGCGACGTGCGACGGTTAAGACCGTGCGTTTGGCGGAACGACAGTGCAGTAACCCTGAAAACGACTTCCGGAACGGATGCGCACGACAGGTCTTGGAGGACAAGGCTGCCCCGGCCGGCAGAAGTGTAAATGAAATCTGATACTTTGAAACGAAGAACGACAGCGCAGTAACCCTGAAAACGACTTCCGGAACGGATGCGCACGACAGGACTCGGAGGACAAGGCTGGCAGAAGTGTAAATAAAATCTGATAATTTGAAATTTCGAATTGATTTCGATAAAAATGAATGAGTTTGAAAATTATTTTTGTATTCTATAAATTATCAGAATCAGAATTAAATATTTTGATAATTTATTGGAATCAAAATTGAAATGAGGTGATTTCGTTTTCGTTTATCTAATTTTGATAATAAATAAATAAATAAAAGTAAAAATAATTAAAATAAAGTCAAATAAATTATAATATATAATATATAAAATGATAAACATAAAATTTTAAAATATTATATCAGAATTTATTAATTATATGCGAAGTAATCACGTATTTTTGAATAACAATTAATATTTATTATCGGAATCGAAAACTATCCCATTCGATTCTGATTTCGATAACGAAATCGGAATCGGAACATGGTGATTCCGAAATTATCGGAATCGGAATCAGAACACTTTAACTCTTATCGAAATCGGATTCTATGATTCTGCTACCGAATCTGACCCGTTTACACCTTACTAACCGGTAAGGGTGTTGTGGTTGGGTTTAATTTTTGAATATTTTATTCCAACCTAAATGAGATCGAATGTCATCAAATTAATTTGATTTGATTTAGTTTGATCTGATTCGTATCGTATTTTATTAAGGCATTGCATGTATGTCAATGTATATATATTTTTGATTTTTTTAAATTATATTCTAATAAGATTTAGTATATTTATTTATTCATTTCATTAATTTTATCTTAAATTTTTTTAAAACAAACTTATTTTTATAGAAATATATATATATCTTAAAATAAAATATTTAAACTAATTCAAGATTTTCGATTTATCCGATTCGATTTGATTCAAAGGACTCTAAAAACTAAATTAAAATGATCCATAGTTCAAACAAAATCAAATGATTTAATTTTTCGCGTTGAACCGAATAATAAACCGCCCTAGTGGGCGGTCAGATTGAAAATTATCTCCTTACCAACCAGCCCCATTTAAATTTTTAATGAAATGTAAAAATATATTTTATAATAAAATATATTAAAATGTCATTTGATGATCCCGATGAAAGTACCTAGTTTTTAAATTTCTTGTTTGATAAAAAAAATCATCTTTTTCTTTGCAGTCCCCTCCCTGTATTTTCTTATCATACACGGCTTCCCCTCTTTATATCTATCTCAAGAAGCATAATAATTCTCTATTTCATGCTATTTTAAATGTGATCTTAACATAAAATTATATAATAATTTAGTTTGCTATTAAATACCTTATTAACATTTTTTAAGGAATTGTTTATCATGCGTTCTCCTTGGTTTTTCACCTTGGTCCTTCCACTGTTCCACACAACTTGATCTTGAAATCAAGAAATGTAGGCAGACTATTTTTTGTGTGTGTTTGGGCTAGAGATAGAGCTGTAATGCAGCATCATGAATTATATTTTCTGGAAGAGTTTTGGTAAGACTCTCAAAAAAATTGATTTAAATCTAAACTTATAAATGAGTTCAAATTCGAGTTTTACGAGCAAAAATATAATTCGAACTCACTTTTTACGAACAAGCTCGTGTCGACCTCGAACTCGCGTTTAAACTGAACTTGATTTATATACTTATTCGAATTCAAGTTTGGGTTCGACTTGATTAAATAATAAGTCAAAATTGGTTGAGGGTGAGTCTACTCGTAGAAATAAGCAAACCAAGTTCGAATAACATGTTACTCGACTTGACTCGGCTCGATACGGAATTATTTTACGTCACAGGCGAGTTTTTTATTTTATCTAAGGATATATGAATTCAAGAATTTCATGCTCGGTCAGTTTTGTAGATATATTTAAATTTAAATATATAAAAATATAAGATTTATTGTTTAAAACTCTTAAATAATATATAAAATGATACAAAAAACAAAATTGGTAAAATTTTAAATTTTGTACCATGGAAATTATTTTTTATTCCTTTTAAGTTAACGAGCCTATCCCTCATCTATGAAAAGTTGCTTCACCAACATTGAGAGAGAGAGAGAGTGGGGGTGCAAGGCAAACTTGCTATAAGAGTTTATTTTCTCCCACTAGATTTCACTAACATCTCTTTCATCTTTCCTTACTCTTTGATTAAGCACCTTTATGTTACATGTAAAGATATCAAAATGTCTTAAATTAAATAACTTCAGGGGCCGTTTGATGCAAGTTTATGGCCTGTTTGGTAACACTATTTGACACCTCTATCACTATCAATTTTAAAATTGATATTCCTAGTAATCACTAAAAAGTGTTTGGTTAGTAATATCAATTTTGAAATTGGTAGTGAAAACAAAGCATATTATGTAATACAAGTGTCCACTTGTATCAGTTTTGATATTGATACTCCAACCTCTAAAATTATCAATATCAATATTGATATAGTATCAAATTTAAAACTCTAACCAAATGGGCCATTAATTTCTGGATGTGTCCTTAGTTACCCACAAAATTTTGAAGATAAATCAACATTATCTACAAATTAAAATTATACTAAACAAAGTTCTGATAGATTTGAGTCATAAAAGTAACTTCTCATTTCAAGACTTTTCTCACCTATATTTCCCATCACGTAATCTCAACAATTTCAAATGTGTGACTTTATACCCTGTTTGATTAGAGTTTCATTTTTGGTACTATATCAATATTGATATTAATATTTTCAAATGTTGGAGTATCAATCTCAAAATTAATACAAGTTAACACTTGTATTACATAATATACTTTATTTGCACTACAAATTTTAAAATTGATACAATTAACCAAACACCTCTTAATGGCTCCTATCAATATCAATTTTAAAATTGATAGTGATAGAAGTACCTAATAGTGTTACCAAACACGGCATTAGGCCTTGTTTGGTAACACTATTAGACACCTCTATCACTATCAATTTTAAAATTGATATTCATAGCAATCATTAAAAGATGTTTGGCTAATAATATCAATTTTGAAATTAGTAGTGAAAACAAAGCACGGTAGGTAAGGCCCTGTTTGGTAACACTATTTGACACCTCTATCACTATCAATTTTAAAATTGATATTCCTAGTAATCACTAAAAAGTGTTTGGTTAGTAATATCAATTTTGAAATTGATAGTGAAAACAAAACACATTATGTAATACAAATGTCAACTTGTATCAATTTTGATATTGATACTCCAACCTCTAAAATTATCAATATCAATATTGATATAGTATCAAATTTAAAACTCTAACCAAACGGGCCATAATACAAATGTCAACATGTATCAATTTTGATATTGATACTTCATGCCCTGTTTGGTTAGAGTTTCATTTTTGGTACTATATCAATATTGATATTAATATTTTCAAATGTTGGAGTATCAATATCAAAAGTAATACAAGTTGACACTTGTATTACATAATATGCCTTGTTTGCACTACAAATTTTAAACTTGATACAATTAACCAAACACCACTTAATGGTTCCTATCAATATCAATTTTAAAATTGATAGTGATAGAGGTACCTAATAGTGTTACCAAACGGGGTGTCAACCTCTAAAAATATCAATATCAATATTGATATAGTATCAATTTTGAAACTTTAACCAAACGGGCCATTAAGATTTACTGGGTGTCTGTTGCACGATAAACTAAGTTTTGCGGTAAAAATATATTTTATAAAAAAAAATTTAAATTAATATTTGGAAATCATTCTAAAAATTAAGTTTTTTTGGGATATTCTTTATTAAACAAAAAAAGGTTCCCTACCTTTTAGAGTTATACATGGCCTCTCACTATCTTTGTTATCATATCTAGCTAATGGCCTGTTTGGTTAGAGTATCAAAAATGATACTATATTAGTATTGATATTGATATTTCTAGAAGATGAAGTATCAATATCAAAATTATGATATGACATGTGTTGTTTATGATACAAATTTTAAAATTGATACTATTAGCCAAACACTTCAAGGTAATTATCACCAATATCAAATTTAAAATTAATAGTGATAGAGATGTCTAATAGTGTTACCAAACATGGCATAAACAATTACGATTTCATCTCTTTAACCATCTCAATTTTTATTTTAAAATAAGTTTCATCATAATATATGTATTTCTATTTATATATATTATAATGCAGCCGAACACCCCTCGGACAAAGTTGCATGAGTCACCGTCCAAGCTACCTGCATAATCGGTCGAGTCCAATTTCCGGACCGACTCGATCCGAATCCGAATCCGAATCCGAATCCGAATCCGAATCCGACTTCTGCATTACGATCCAATGTTTCTTCGACCGCACGCATGACAAGCAGAAAAAAAACAAGGCACCTCTTTGGAGAGGGAGCTGAGCGCGACCGACCAAGGCCGTCCACAGGATCGCCCAAAACCGCCCTTTCAACCCACGTGGACCCTTGCCCGACATGCCAAGTGGCCGAGAAAAGACAAGGTCCAGCTGGCCGAGCGGCCCCACTAGACGACAGGATAACCGACGGGTCTTCGCGGTCTTCGATTCCCCCCGAACTAAAATAAAAAGGAATTATAAATTTTTGGGAAATCGGGTACCGAATTTAACGCTGTCCAGTACCAGCTCCGCGTCGCGTCAACCAAGATAGGTCGGTCCGAGGTCAGAATTGGATCCGTTGGTTCAGAATTGATTGAACCGAGATCCTAAAAAAATAATAATAAAATAACAATTTTAAATTATTTACAAGGTCAGAATCGAGTTTTTTTTGGACAACATGATCCGGTGGTCAGAAATGCGCAGCACAGCGCATCGGCGATACACTCCCCGGGGGTGGTCCCGACTGTTCACAGCCGAGATCGAACCCCCGTCACCCCCAGGAGTGGCGTCGTGCCAACCGAGCCAAGCTCGATCAACCGAGTCGATCACCCAAAATCGAGTCGATCACCCAAAAATTGATCGCATCGAATCCAGGTCGTGACCTGCATTTTATGGCATCAGCCAAATTGTTTTTTACTGCCCTTATTTTACTACTGCCTTTATTATATATTCTTTTTGATAAATTAAATGCTAGATTTACACAAAGGTAATTTCTTTCCTTGGTTTACTATCCGTGATGCCAGATTCCACGTCAGCGCCGTCGGAAAGTGTGGTCTGTTCCGGGGAATCAAGTAACATGGATGCTAAAAAAAGTTATTACATATATATGTGTGTGAGTACTCGAAATTAAATAAATACATTTGTAAAAATTTTTATTAGATTATGCAGCTTTAAAAATTCTTGAGAGGGTAAGTTAACGAGGTGTTTGATTGTATGATAATGGAAATTTTTATTTTAGTTTTTATTATAATTTTTAAAAATTATAAAAAACTTGTTAAAAGAAATATTTGACAATCATGACAATTTTATATTTTGAAAATTATTATCTTCTTACACAAAAAATCTCATTTCTTTCTTTTTTCGTATGATCTCTCACTTTGCTTGAACTTGCATGGTAGTTACTTTTTTTCGTTATCACATTCCTCCAAACATGATAATTTTATGTCTTTGTTCACTTTTTATTTTAATATAATTTTTATCGCGAGAATGTACAAAAAATTATCATGCAACCAAATATTCCATAAATTTCGGATGGTTGCATGATAAAAATTATAGAAAACGTTATTTTTTTATTCATTGAAAACTGTGGTCTAAAACGTTAGCAGCATGTTAAATTTATAGTGATATGTTTGATTTTACTATAACTTTATGTTTTCGTGATAAAACTTGTTGGAAAAGATGTTTGATGAATATTATATTTTCATATTTTTAAATGTATTTTTTAACAAAAAAATGGCGAAACTCTTTCTTTTATCTAGTGGTCCTTCCACCACTTTTGGACTGTTTTCACTATTTTGTTTTTGTTATCACATTTTCTCGTACATGAAAATTTTATGTGATTGGTTAACTTATGTTTTATTTCAATATAACTTTTCTTGTGAAAGTATAAAAATTTATTGTGCCGCCAAACACCCTCTAAAGTGTGATCAAAAATTTAATTATGAACTAGAGAGTGTATCACACGGGAAAATGATATATCATTACTGCTCTTAATCTTGGTTGGGTCATTTTAGAAAAATATGTAAGATTTTGCAGCCTCTATTATCTGAAATGTAAAGATAGTAGTGCAATCACAAATATATGCAAAAGTATACATGTAAATTTCTCATAAAAACTTAATGGGGGTGTTTGGTTGCATGATAACGGAGATTTTTATTTTAATTTTTAAAAATTGTAAGAAAACTTGTTAAAAGAGGTGTACAACCATGATAATTTTATGTTTTGAAAGTGTTTTTCTTCTTAAACAAAAAAAGAGGGTCTCACCTCTTTCTTTTTTCTTGTGGTCCCCCACTTTACGTGGTCACGTATGGTAGTTACTCTTTTTTGTTATCACATCCCTCCAAACATGATAATTTTATGTCATGAGTTGGTTCATTTTTATTTTAATATATTTGTTATCAAGAAAGTGTACAAAAAATTATCATGCAACCAAACACCCTATAAAAATATTTCAAAACTTATTCAAAAAAGGCATTCTACCTGGGCATCCTATAAAGAAGCAACATATCGAATAGAAACTAGGACTTTGTCATGCTCAATCAGATCAAGAGGAGCTGTTTTAGGGTGTTTGGTTGTTTGAGTTTTGATCACCATTTTATTTTATTTTTTGTAAAAAAATCCGTTAGAAACGGCAAACGGCAATTCTCACAATTTTTGTTTTTAAAAATATTTTTTCTTGGACCAGAAAAAAGTGAGATAAATTTCTTAATCTCGCTGTATCCGGGCATCGTAATTTTATGCCGTTAACTGATCTATATTTTATTTTAATATAAATTTTTATCATAAAAATGTAAAAAAATTGTTGTCCACCAAACACCCTATACAATAATATAAAATAAATTTAAGAATTTAAAATTTTAGAATAAACTCACGCCACAACACAAACCCAACAAAATATCTCCATCCACCTTGTTTTATTTTAATATAAATTTTTATCATAAAAATATACAAAAAATATTGTCCACCAAACACCCTATACAATAATATAAAATAAATTTAAGAATTTAAAATTTTAGAATAAACTTACGCCACAACACAAACCCAACAAAATATCTCTATCCACTTTTTTTTATTTTTTTGTTTCTTCTTCATCATTTCCCGGAGGGTCCCACCCCGGCGCTGGAAATCACGAAGTGAAGCATCACGGAATCCAAACCGTCCGTTCCATCGGATCGTTTTCATCGTCCGGTGGAGATGGAGGGGCGCAGCGTCACGTCGACGCGCCCCGCGGGAGGCACGCGTCACGAGTTAGCAGGGGAACGGCAACGGAGCAGAGCAAAGCTCGTCCGCTGCCGTTACCGTTAGGAGCTTCTGGAAATTTCTTAGGCGAATTCCACTATAATTATTTTCTTCTGAAAAATTTATCCGAACTTATTTCTTGCATCTATACTTTTCATCACTTTCGTAGAGTGTTCTCGCATTTATTTTTTTATTATAAAAATCCCCGAAAGCTTTATCTTAGTCAATACTGAATATTTATACATAGATGTCCTCAAATCTATTCGAAACTGAAATAATATAATTTATAAAGTATAATGTTGATATCATGATTTATCAGATGCAAAACAAGTAAGGCCCTCGCTTAAAACACGCCATTCCCCATGTGTAGCTCATGATTTTTAAAAGAGAGAATATATTTATCGTTGTTTTTATTTTGAAAGATGTTATAAAAGGCCCTCTTAATATTATAATAAACACCACCAAATATTTATTTATATGTATTGTATTCTTTTCTATTTAAAACGAGAAAGTATATGGACAAATGTGTCTGGGGACCACATGAGGATTCTGGGCCAATAAAAAAGGGCCACCTGAAGAGAAGTAAAAAAGTATACCGAAAGGCGCGAAGCAGAGGGGGTGCAACGATGGCGGAGTCCCGGACCGTGTCCTGGCCACGTCTCGTTTAAACGGCCACAACCTGCCAGCCCTGAGTTGTCATGGTGAGAGATCACCGGCCGACCGGACAGAAGAACGGCAGAGCCCCGGCGGGGAGGAAGGAGGTGGGGCGATCTCGGGAAGGGAGAAGGTGCTGTTTGAGATCGCCATGGAAGTGTTGCTTCAGCAGTATCTCCTCTCTGCGGCGGTCGCCTCCCTTCTTGGGATCCTTATCCTTTACGTACTCAGAGGCAAGAGGGAGGAGGGAAAGCGGGACGCTGGCGGAAGGCACCCGCCGGCTGGGGAATGCCGGCCGAAGACCAGGTTGGAGGGTGCTCCCGACGTCATCGTCGTCGGCGCTGGCGTCGCCGGGTCCGCTCTTGCTTACGCCCTTGGGAAGGTGAGATCTGCCGGTTCCCCCTCTCTGTTTGGCGCCCGAGCGTATTCTCGGCCGAGACTGGTGGTATCTTACATGCACTCGGTCTTCATTTGTTGGTTACTTGATGAGCCTGCGTTCTTCAATGGGAGTTGATTGTGTTTAGGGAAGCGACGCTGAGGGTGGAAATCTCAGCTCTGTTCTATTTCCCGTTTCCATTCTGAATAAGTTGAGGGGTGGCTTGCTTTTGCTGCTGAAGTTTGTTGGCGTTGGAGTCAAGCGACAAACATGAAGCATTGTTTTGTTTTGCTGCGTGTGACATTCTCCGTTTCAAGGAAGAAATCAAAGACGTTTTCGTCCTGAAAACGAGGATTCGATGAAATAAATGAGAATATGCCAAATAAAATTTTTAAAAAGTCGGAGAACCTTCTTCTGGTCGCGGTTTGATTTAAACAGAGTTATTAAGTTGAAACATATGCTGACATTCTGTGATTCCTGTTCGCCCCTGGTGTTTTAGATATGAAACTGTACCTTGTTCTCTATCAGCAATTTTATACGGCACATCTTTCTTATGTTTTGTATTATCTTTTTTCTGGTCGGTTAATCCGTTGTATTATCGATTACCACATGTGCTACTCTCTTGTAAAGCTTCTAGATATTTCCAAATACTTAATACCTAGACTCATATTTCCAGATAGCTTTATTTTTGGAAATCTCAAGGAGTTTCAAGATCTTTGTCTCAGTTTAACTTTTCTTTTTGTGGTGTTTTTTGTGTTCAGGATGGGCGTCGGGTGCTTGTTATCGAGAGAGATTTGTCTGAACCTGACAGAATTGTTGGAGAGCTTTTGCAGCCTGGTGGTTACCTAAAGCTTATCGAGTTGGGCATGGAGGGTTAGTCTCGTGTTCCTACTTTCTGTTAGCTAGTGATTTGTTGGACTTTAAAATAGTACTTGATTGGGTCAAGTGGCTCGTTTAACACATGCTTCTCCTTCGAAATTTAGGACCTTTATATTCAGTTACCTGAATTATGGTGCCATTTTGACAAGGTTACCTAGATGGTTTAGCTAAACATGAATGTACCTAAGGCATGATAGTAACACAATATGGCATTTAAAATCCCATTTAGGGCAGTATAAGATGTCCTCTAATGACGTCATAACTTCTTTAAGTTGGCATTAGTCAGCTTGGATATTTGGAGACACGCTCATGCTCAGTTGTGTTTTGTGCAGATTGTGTGAAAGATATTGATGCTCAATGTGTGTATGGGTATGCTCTTTTCAAGGATGGGAAGAACACCAAAGTCGCATATCCTTTGGAGAGCTTTGATGCTGATATTTCTGGGAGAGGCTTCCACAATGGGCGCTTCATACAGACTCTACGAGAGAAAGCTGCTTCTCTTCCCAAGTATTCTTAACCCCGTGATTATATTCTGCGAAAATAATAGCCACTAGCCACTTTTTTTTTCTAATTTTATTACTTTTATTATACTGAAACAAAATACCCATGATTGTAAGAATTTGAATATGTGTGATGCAGCATTGCCTTACTAAGTATATGGATAAAATATGGTCTCATAGGAGCTAGCATACTTTTGAAGGAACTGAAACCTCTGACTCTCTGAGACGTCCTTAAAATTTTCCGGTTGTGTATAGATAAATCTTAATATTGAAAATAATGGAAAGAAAGGAGACCTGAAATATTCCAACATTGCCCATGAAATTTTTAGCTGCATTTGTTTTTGCTTTCCACTCTAAGAAGTGATGATTTCAATCTTCTTTTCTGAGAGCTTTATAAATAGACGATTCTCCAATAGTGCATAGTCCTAAAATCCAACTAATGGGTGCTTTTTGGAATGGTGAGATAGATAGAGGGGGCGGGTCTTATCACTCCTTGCTGCAGATCTATGTTCAAAATCTGGTGAGATTCATGGCATCTTGGATGCATTTCTTTGTCCTGTTGGATTTGTTACTGCAATCCTTACTGTATTCCCAACTAGATGCAGTCTTTTTGCATATAGGGCCAAATCTTATTACCATATTTAGAGGCTGTTGTACACATGTGCCTTTGCTTCTCAAGTTAAAAAAGTTTCTCTCTTGTTTTTTATAGATAATTTATTGTAATATGTTTGACTTGTATATTTAATTTGTTGAAATCTAATAGGAACTAATTATATTCATGATAAACAATTGCTACTCTATCTTCTTTCTTGGTTCCTGACTTGTCCTGGATGTTTTAATCTTTCCTCAGTGTTCACTTGAAGCAAGGAACCGTTACATCATTGATTGAAGAAAATGGAACTGTCAAGGGGATAACGTTCAAAACCAAGAATGGTGATGAAATTAAGGAGTATGCACCTCTAACAATTGTATGCGATGGTTGTTTCTCAAATCTACGGCGAGCTTTATGTTCCTCCAAGGTGAGATGCAGTTCTTTGAATATCATGTACATTTAATATGAATCAATGTCTTTTACACATTATTTCCCTTTTCTGTAGGTAGATATTCCCTCCTGCTTTGTTGGCCTGGTCCTGGAAAACTGTCAACTACCTTACCCAAATCATGGGCATGTTATTCTAGCAGATCCTTCCCCTATTCTATTTTACCCAATCAGCAGTACCGAAATTCGTTGTTTAGTTGATGTGCCTGGGCAGAAGGTCCCTTCCATTGCCAACGGTGAAATGGCAAATTATCTGAAGACAGTTGTTGCACCCCAGGTAATTTGAAATTTTAGGTTTCATAGTGGATGTTTATGCCAAGTTGAAAGCAATTTATTTTGTTTACTGTTTATCATCTGGATTTGTTTTCCTGAAACCTTTATCGCCCCTAGTGGTCTGTAGTTGGAACCTTATTTTCTCTGCTATTGTCTGCTGTAATAGCTTCCTTCCAAATTGCAAGACCCTTTTATATCGGCCATTGAAAAGGGGAACATAAGGACAATGCCAAATAGGAGTATGCCAGCTTCACCCCGCCCAACTCCTGGAGCATTATTAATGGGGGATGCGTTCAACATGCGTCATCCTTTAACAGGTGGTGGAATGACTGTGGCATTATCTGATATTGTTGTTCTCCGTAACCTTCTCAAGCCTCTGCACGACCTCAATGATGCACCAGCTTTGTGCAGATATCTGGAGTCATTTTACACATTAAGGAAGGTGAGGTAGTATTTTATTTTGCTACTTTCCAGACTGTTGTAACTTGAGGGGTATTGTTTTCTGCAACATATTTATTGCAAGTCTTTTCCTCAGTGCTAATGTCTGTTGTTCTCGAATGTTCTCTCTACAGCCAGTTGCATCTACAATAAACACACTGGCGGGTGCCTTGTACAAAGTCTTCTGTGCCTCCCCGATCAAGCCATGAATGAAATGCGTCAAGCATGTTTCGATTATCTCAGTCTTGGAGGGGTGTTTTCTTCTGGTCCAGTGGCTTTACTATCTGGTCTAAATCCCCGCCCACTGAGCTTGGTTGTCCACTTCTTTGCTGTCGCTATATATGGAGTCGGCCGTCTATTGTTCCCGTTCCCTTCACCTAAGCGAATGTGGATTGGTGCAAAATTGATCTCAGTAAGTACCAAGCCACCTCATGTTATTACACGAATAATTCTTCAGTGTAATGTAACTGAGTTGATTTTTGTAGCGTTTGGTTATTTTTCTCTATGGTTCATCATTATGAAATTGGCTTAATCTGAAGATGCTCTGGGCATTCCGCTACCATGCACATTCAGATTGCAGATTTTATATCCCTTACCGATTACATGCATGCATGCCCTCGCAGTGACAACCTTCCGAATTCTCACTGCAAGTTTTTGCTTCTGCAGGGTGCTTCAAACATCATATTCCCAATTATAAAGGCAGAAGGAGTTAGACAAATGTTTTTCCCTGCAATGGTCCCCGCCTATTACAGAGCTCCTCCTTCTGACTGAGCAGTCTCCTCTCCTGTATGGCAGTGCTGTCGAGAAGCCGTGTCTCCTCGCTTGCCGGAGAAAACTCTTTCATCATGGTCTTCTTTCCTGCATGAGAAACAGAGCGAGCTCTTTTCCAGCAGTTGCCCCTCTCTGTTGTGTCCTCCGGCAAATAATGGCGCCACTGTGTTGTACATACACTGATATATATAAATAGATTTGGGGCACCACGCAAGACCAAGAGCCATGCTAGCTTGGACAGGTTTTCATGTTCTCGCTTGAACTCATTCCTGTGTTTATTATTATTATTATTAGCGAGTGTTTCCAGCTTTTGTGGCACCTGTCTACTCGCTCCGTGGACCCCATTCGGGTGAGAGATGACAAGCTTCCGAGGAGCTCATAAATGAACTTAAAATGGGCAGAAATAATGGTTCATGTGCAAACATAAAGTGAGGGGGTGTTGTGTGGCATTATAAAATGAAGGTAACCGCAGTTCACGTAAAAACTAGATAAGGGGTGTTGGGGGGCATCTAGCATATGCTACTACGACAACCGTATTTTTCATTTTTTAATTTAGTTCTACGTTTAAATATCTAAATTGTCGTAATCTCTTTTTTATGCCTACAAAAGTTATTACCCTCACATTCTCTATATCTAATCTAGTGTCATCATGTATTCATCTTAATATTTTTAACACTTATTTCGATGCATTTTTTCCCTTGTCGTGTATCCTTCACCATCCTACCACATTGTTGGTGTTATTATAATAAGATAACAGTTTAGTTTTGACTTCAGTAAAAGCTTACGAGCATGTAAGGCTTGCACGGTTAATCTTCTCCATATTCGGATAACATCTTCATCCTGTTAAATAATTAAATTAAAATATTTTAATTAACTATTTCAAGATAACATCACTCAATCTAGATTAATTTTTTAATTTATGTCAGCTTTATGATACATATATTATTTCTTACTTTTACTTGTCTAAAATCTGTTACCCTCCAGAGTGTTTCTCCAAAATTCCATTTCCCTATTACCTCTTCGTTGTGTCTCATTTAACAATACAATGTCACTTGTAAATATAATGCACCGTGGAAAGCTATCTTTTATATTCTTTTTCAGTTTATTGATAATTAACAGAATATAAGAATGAAGATTTATAAGTCAATAAAAAAGTCACTTATTTCTTTTGCAAGTGCGTTGACACTAGTGATTAATCTATCAATATATATCTTTAGTTATTTGTGTATGTATGTAACATATATCATCTTTCGCTTTGGAATATATTATAACCTTTTTAAGTTGACAAATACTTTAATTTTTATAAATACCTTAATATTTCTTCATTATATTTATAGTAAAATAAATAAATTTTATTATAAAATATAAATCGGCTAATTAAAATAGTTATGACATCTCATAAGTAACACTTCAGAGATTGATATACCAATCTATCATTTTGAACAATTTTTGTATCTTATTTTTTATTAAAGTAGGTACGATGAATGCTCTTTCTCTACTCTCTTCCTTAAATCTCTCAAATATTTTTGTACTTCTAAAAATATTTTATCTACACCACGCGCTTTGTCTGTTTTCTTCTTCCTCGATACCTTTTAACTACTATTAAAAATATAATATTTTTCGAATGATTCATATTATAGTCTACTATATCCTCTGTCTTCTAGAGAAAATATTATTAAACCGAGTATAAAAGTAAACTTCTTTATTTTTCTTTAATGTCTATCTTTGATAACAAATATCCTTTTATTATCTTTGATACATCTGACTTAGTTGGGATTTTGGGATGCACTAGTAATTGTTAATTTGTAAATAACTTTTTCACTTTCACTACTTCTAAAATTTTCGATCTATTTGAGAAATCTCATGCTTTATTGGTCTAATAATATTTTTTTATTTTTTGTTATTTTATAATAATCATAAGCTTCGTTGCTATTACACTGACACAAATTTTTTACAATCTCTCTTATTCTTATACTTTTGTCACCTTTTTTAAGTGGATGATGTCTTTCTACCAATACTTTTCTAACTACAATTTTAATATCATTGGTTTGTATAAGTAACTCTCGATCACTTACTTCTAGAAGTCATTTTAAAACATCTCTTCATCTATTTTGAATCTCATTTTTTACTGTAACGTAAATCTTTCTTCTAAATATTTTTATTATCTCTTCATTTTAATATCTAAGACTACTAACAAAACGTTAACTTGTTAAAGTTTCACCAAAAATACTTTTTTAATGTCGGCAAAGAAACCAAATTATCTTACAAGAATAAAGTTGATGTGGCTTTATTTTATCAAGTTTAAAATATTATAGAATGATATAATCTTTTAATAATAAGTATTTACTAGTATAAGATATCTATCCTTAGCAAAACCACAGAGAGTTCTTCCATTTTATTTAAAATTTCATACCCAAAATCTTTGTGGATTTTCTCAATCATTAGTATCTTCTCTAATAAATATGTTCTCTTCATTTGGTATAATATGCTTGAGGTTATCCATATGCTTCCAAAATTTATATTTGTTCTTATTTCCAAACCAAATTTGTTGAGCATAAGTATTAATTATATTATTATTTTTCCTTCTATAATCGTTCTTGCATCATATTCCTTAATGTTCTCACTGATGCCATTATACCATTTATTATTTTCACAACAATGATACTTATTCTATTTTTATTTCTCTTTTACTATATATTATAATTTGTAATTATATGTAATTTATAATTTACAATTTATTTCTCTTCTTTAGATTTGGTTTCTTGAATAAAAATAATATTAACGTTCTTATCTACATACTATCAACATGTTTCATAAATTTTTATATACAAAATTTAATAATTTAAGTATTTATTCTCATCATTCTTTCAATATTTTTTTCTAGAATTTTTTTATAATATTATCTATTTATTTTTAACTTTTTCTTCCAATTTCTCTATTTTATGACCTAGCTTTGTCTTACTTATTTAACATTAAATTTAGATGTTTATGTGACACATCGAGAAACACCCTCCGCTCTTATTATTTTTTCACCATATCTAGACCATCAATGTAGCTAAGAAACGAATGCTTAAATATTCATATCATGTAAATATATATTATGAAGTATGACAACCTTTTTTATACTATCACTTACCACAACTCTCCTCTTATCTCAACATCGACACAACAAGTTAAACTTACATTAAAGTGAAATAATCTAAAACTAAAATAAAATAACTATTTTGTTACCTTGGTTTCTAACTATTGACTTCTTGAACTTCCAGTATCTTTTATTTCCTTCTCCATATCATGAAAAGCCTAGTAACATTGTTTGATGCTCAGATATTTCATTTGCTAAGGATGGACCACTCGACCCTGTTGGACTCATCTGTGCAAGGGTTTAAACCAGATAAATCCTGATTTCACTTGTTATCTAATGGCCTGTTTGGTAACTATATCAAATGACAATATTAATATCAGTTTTGATATTGATACCGGTAGTGATCATAAAATTGTGTTTGGTTAATAATATCGCTTTTAAAATTTATAGTACAAATGTTTACCAGAATCAATACAGCTCTAGACTTGTATTGAAAATAATATTGATCCTCCCGTCTGTCAAAACCTCGAAAGGCCTCTTCTCTCTGCAGTACCTCTCCTCTCCCCTGTCAAAGTCGGCCTCTCTGCAATACCTCTTATCTCCCCGATTTGGGAACCAGGGGCTGATCACCAGGATGTCCCCATCTTCCACCAACCTCGTAGGTCGATATACCGTGGTGGCGAGTTCGGCTACACGAGGCTGGTGGCAACCAAGGAGAAGTTGACCCTAGCGTACGTCGGCAACCACAACAAGGAAGCTTGGGACATGGTGGAGATCTTCTCGGCCGGGCATGTTCTTGAACGGTGGCAAGAGCAATGAGGGAAGGTGGTCACGTTGGCAGACGGTGGTGGTGCCGGTGGATACGTCGAAGGAGTTGGGATTTTGCTCCTTGGAGATTTGGTCAATTACCTTCTAGTGTTTTTATCTCGCTCTGGGAGAGGTGGTGCCTCGAAGAATAGGTGAATTCCGGTAAGGAGCAAGGAAATTTGAATATGAAGGCACCACCATGAATATGATATCCGAGCGCAGAGAAACGCTCGTTCATGCCCGTATACTTCTCCGATGCACACCAACTGTTCGACAGTGGGTCTCACATATCAACAACACTACATAGGAGTTGTTCTGGATCACAACAGAACTTGTAAAGCGAGTCTACCTAATGAATATAGTGTTGATTGTATGATATATACCTTTTTTTTCAGGGTCAATATCGTCATCATCATGAATGTATTGATATCGGGTGTTTGATGATATAAGACCTCTTCAAAAAAAAAGATGGTACATACTTCATTTTTTTAAATAACATAAATATTTTAATATTTTTAATAATATATTTCGATAATAATAATACTTTTGACTCTAATCAATCAATATAATTAATAATAATTTTAATATTGATACTGTATTATCAAACACTTAATATCAATTTTAATATTGATATAGTATTGTCAAACACCTAAAAAACTTGGCTTAATTTGGTTGTTTATTAAACTGATTCGGTGTCTCTATTTCTTTTCTTAATGGAATTTAACTTCTATATGAGTTAACATGAAGTGTCAAATGATATGAGTTGAAAATGTGTACTGGCCATACGAGAATGACAAGAATAGAGTTAAATACAAACCTTGTGATTTAGTGACAAATAGTGAAATCAAGAGGTACAAAGAACACTTGATTGAAGGATTTAGTGATGTCAAGAAATGTTCAAAAATCACGAAGAAAATTACCAATGACATGTTAGCATGGTGGAGTAAAAATAAGATGACAAAATTGCTATATTCCACAATAATAGAGACTGTGATTGAGTGTTTCGACAATGACGAAGAGGGCAAACAAAATTCAGAGTAGAAGTGTGAAATCTACTATTCTAGTTCTCGATAAAAGTAAGAAAAATAAGAATTCAATGAATTTTTTGCAAAGATATATGTAGATGAACTCGTTGATGCAAGGAGTGGAAAGAAATATCAAAGTCCTTTTAAGCACTAAATTGGAAAGAAACATTAACAAATGCTTAAAAAAAGTTGTAGCCACTAAGTTCTAAGCAGTAGATTTTTTTAATATTGTAAAATTAAGAATTTTTAAAATATATGTGTGAACTTGCATGTCAAGTTGGAATAGGTTGTAGGCCTCGTAGTTAATCACATGTTGATGAAATCTGTTGAAAAAAGTTGTAGCAACTTAGCTCAACGCAGTAGATATTTCCATGGTATGCCGGGTCGCGACCCGGGTCGCGACCCGGCCCCGACCCGGTCGGGTTTAGGCCCGACCGGCTCGGTCGCGACCCGGTCGGGGCGACTCCCCCGGCCGGGTCGCGGAGTCGTGGCCGGGTCGCGCGAGTCGCGCGACCCGGCCGACCGGGTCGCGCGACCCGGCCGGGTCGCGCGACCCGGTCTGGCAACGGTCATGTGACCGTTGCCAGACCGTTGGCAACGGTCTCAAGACCGTTGCCAACGGTCTTGGGGGGGCGCAGCCCCCCCATTCAGCCCCTTGGGGGCTATTTAAAGCCCCCAAGGGGCTCTCCTTACTCCCACCCCCCCACTCTCACTCTCAACCTCTCATTTGTGCTCTCATTGCTCTCATTGCTCAATTTGTTTTTCTCATTTACTTAATTATTTCATCAAGCATTTCATTAGTTCATTTAGTATATTTATTTAATATTAGTTCCATTGATTAGTGGGTTAAGTAGTTTATTCTTTTTAATACTTATTTGCTTACTTGCATAGTTAGTTAGCTAGAAGATTAGTTAGATATTTAATTTAGTAGTTACTTAACACATCATTAGTAGTAAGGAATATTAATTACTTACTTAATCCTATATTTAGTTAATCATTCAATTTATATAAATAAAAATATACTTACATTAGTAGTCACTAATTAAGGTTATTAGCTATTTAAATAATTAATTACTTACTTGGTTCCCTACATACGATCAAGAGTACTGTGGAATGAATTACGTGGAGTCATCGGATACTTCGATCCAATCGACCTATAGTTATGGTGACTCGTTTGGATCAAGTCTTAGGATAGTTTCCCGAGGGACAGACGAATATGATCGTCATGTGTACATGTATCAAGCTTTGTACTCAACCCAAATGACATGGGGAGAGTACATCAACTACCTACAAAGTGTACAACACATCATGTTGGAATAAAATTGATGCATTATTCATTTAAATCATGTCATTTAATTTATCCAATTTTTCTGTATTTTTTCAGATTTTTTTTCGCATTTTTCTTATTTTTTTGAATTTTTCAAAAAAAAAAATATTAAAAAAATAGGGTCGCGACCCAGGTCGCGACCCGGTCGCGACCGGGTCGGCCTGGGGGTCCCGCGACCCGGTCGCGACCCCCGACCCTACCCTCCTTGGATATTTCTTTTAATATTGCAAAATTGAGAATTTTTAAAATCATGTGTGAACTTGCATGTCATGTTGGAAAAGGTTATAGTTAATCACATGTTAATGAAGTCTGTTGAAAAAATGGTTTGAGCGTACAAATGAAATATGTTCTGCGTACTAAGAATATTACAAACTTTATGGTGATTCTTAGATTGATAGAATGCAAAGAAAGTTAATTTCTTGATAAATTGTCCAATTTTCGAGTCTATTGATGTCTTAGACCACAAAGAAGATGATATAATTATGTATGAGTTGACGAAAAATATATGGCTCAAATTATCACAGACAATACATCATATAATGTTTTGGCTGAATAATTGCTAATGAAAGAAATAAAATATTTGTTTTGAACATCATATGCCGCCCATTGTCTTGATTTAGAGAATACTGAAAAGATGAAAACTTATTTAAGTAGTATCCCAAAAGCAAAGAAGATAAACTTATGATTACTATATTTCATGAGAAATGAAACAAAAGGAAAAGAGCTTTTAAAATGTGGAGTGATAAAATTTGTGGCATTGTTTTCTTATTTTGGAGAGATTGCACTATGATGTGGTGAAAAGGAAATTGAGGAGATGGTTCTCTTGAAATGTTTGGCATAAGAAAATATAAGGTTAGTGGATAGGGATGAAAACTAGGAAAAAATATTTTTTTCCATTAATTTTCAAGTAAAATTTTGTCATAGAGTCGAAGAAATTTTAAGAACATCTCAACCTATTTTACAAATTATAAGGTTAGTGGATAGAGATGAAAAACTGATAATACGCTATTTGTACGCTACAATAATAGAAAATTGCTAAAAATTTTGAAACATAGGAAACAAAATATACTCTTAACTTTAAATTGTAGATCATGGATGGGAGATACAAATATAATACCCTCTACATGTAATCAAACTTTTTTTCTAAATCTCAAGTTTTACTTTGATTCTAACGCTAAAGATACTAATTCAATTGGAAAGTATGACAATGTCTTTGATACTTGCATGAGGAGGAGGATGATATATTTTGAAGTCATGCCAAGGTAGTTTCGCAGCTTTTAATGTACCTCAATGCAAGAGGCACGTTTGGCATCTCATTTACTATAACATCACATGATAAAAAAAATTTGAAGGTCACAACTTTCATTATATTTTATGACCATTATTTGTTTAACATTACTTACATAACACATATATATTATGATTGGTGGATGCAATATATATGGTGAGGAGACACTTGAGTTAAAGAGTTTTGCATTGAAGTTTTTAAGTTTTTGTTGTAATTCATCCACTTGTGAACATAACTGGAGTAAATTTAAATTTATAATTTTTCAAAATTATCGATACATGAACTATATTTAATCTTTTATTTTCAATTCATGAGTTATATTTAGTTGAGTTTTGCATGGAAGTTTTTAAGTTTTTGTTGCAATTCATCCGCTTGTGAACATAATTGAAGTATATTTAAAATTTTAAGTTTTCAAAATTATTGATACATGATCTATATTTAATCTTTTATTTTCGATTCATTATTTATATTTAGCTTTCAAGGCACTGTCACGTGTCAGCCCACTTATTACTGAACATATGGGTCATGCTCGGACTTTACATTAGTCCTACACTTGCTATTAAATATGGGCTAATACCCAATTTTAAAAAAAGGGCTGCCGCTGCTCCATTTTATTTAAATGAGAACTAACTAGGATTAGGAGGGCAGCGCAATCAGATTTGGATCTGAGTGGGTCTTGGGTTTGGATTTGGTCCAGGCTCAAGTCTAATAGGGTGTTTGGTTGCATGATATTTTTTTGTACATTTTCATGATAAAAAATTGTATTAAAATAAAAAGTGAACTAACTCATGACATAAAATTATCATGTTTGGAGGGATGTGATTACAAAAAAGAGTAACTACCACGCATGACCAAACAAAGTGGGGGACCACAAGAAAAAATAAAGAGATAAGACCCTCTTTTTTTGTTTAAGAAGAAAATCACTTTTAAAACATAAAATTGTCATGATTACCAAACACTTCTTTTAACAAGTTTTCTTACAATTTTTAAAAATTAAAACAAAAACTTTCATTATCATGCAACCAAACACCCCATAAGCCCCTTTGTAAGCCTGATTGGACTGTCCTTTGATGTCAAGTGCGAAGATAGCCTCTCTCGGTCCTCTCTTCTTCCTCTGTTTCAGTTGCGGAGCCAGGCTTGTGCAGGCTTCATCAGGGCTGCAAAGGGAGGTGATCCCCCAACTGTCTAAGCTTCTTCGGACCTGTGGGGGTCCCAATTCTCCATTTCTGCCATCTGTTGTTCTTGGTTGCACAAGAA
Source organism: Cryptocoryne crispatula var. balansae (assembly GCA_036172225.1). Taxonomy (NCBI): domain Eukaryota; kingdom Viridiplantae; phylum Streptophyta; class Magnoliopsida; order Alismatales; family Araceae; genus Cryptocoryne; species Cryptocoryne crispatula. The sequence continues at coordinate 40,493,044 of CM069922.1, read as the reverse complement.
TCTGGATAGAGGTTTCTTACTTCTTGCTTCTTCCATCGACAGCAGAAGGTATGTTGTCTTCGTTCTCCTCTTTTTTTGGTTGCCAAATCATCCCATGATACTCCGAGGCCTTGGTTGGTTGTTTTAACTACAGGCCCTTGGAGCTGTCGGCTAAGCAAACTTTAAATTGGAGGGTCCTTCCTTCTTACCTGGTCATCTGCTGAGACCAGTGTCGAGCAGGAGAACCCTTTCGTCTATATTCCTTCACCGGCGGTACTAGGTATCCACAGATTGTCATTTTATTGCATAAATTAGATGCCTTTGGTCCTGACAAGCCCCAGTTATCTTTTATTTGGCCCCCAACCGGGCTCATTTTTAATAATCCCAGTCGTCCTTCATCGTCGTGGCTGAGCTGGGCTTAGCTCTGCCCATGTAGTTTGCAAGAGACAACCCTCTAACAGACTTGTCAGACTCGGGTTCCTTAGAACCTGTAGCTTCCTTCCTCGGCCCTCAATTGGCCATCCTGCTGGGCCTATCTACGAAGCAAGCAGCTGTTTAGCTTTTCCCAGACCTGAGAAGGGCTTGGGCCCTCCGTTTTTAGTTATCAGTTGCTGGAGGGTATCAGAGGGAAACCACCCTCCTCCTGCCACCTTCCCTTAGCAGTAACAACCAAGTACAATACCTTTTCTCAATCTTTTCAAACTCCTGGCATCTTCGGGTATAGTAGCACTTGGATTGCCCCCTATGCAAGGTCTTGGTTTGGCAGAAATTGGAGGCAACGTAGGCGGGATCGGGAACGGGTCAGTCAGCCCAAAAACAGACCCGGGTGGCCAGAGTCGGGACCCAGGTCGGCCAGAATCGTAATAAAAAAGTAAAGTAAAAACAAATGCCGGGTCGACATCTTGGGGTCGGGACTGGGTCAGTTGGGCCAAAAACTAACTGGGTCGAGCGACCCGGCCTAACCCAGTCGGGACTCGACATTCCATGCTTGAAGGAAATCATCTCACTGTATATTTCAGGCCATATCTTTTCTCTTCTCATTTGATTTAATATAGATGATTGAGTACTTATCCCTCTCTCACAGCACCTATATTCCATTCTTCCTCCTTTGCAAGTTCATTTGATATCACCTACACCGGGTAGGTATAGATTGCCATTTAATTATGCTATGTAATAGTATTTCTGCTAAGGATCTTTTTTTAAGAGTGCTTGCAGCGCAGTGGCTGCAGCATCATGTGCACGATGGTGCAGCCCAGGTTCGAGCATGGGGCCTCTCGTGGAGGCAGAGTGTCGGCGGGCATAGGTGTCACTCCACTGTGCAACGGCAGGGGAACCCATTCTGCTAAGGATCTAATGCTCACTGGACTGCCAACTTATATAGCACTGAGAATTTATTTGATCAAAGCTGTCTTGAGCTTTGTATCTGTCTTGAGCTCAAAGCTGCAGGGTTTTAATCTGGCTGGGGGGGGGGGGTTCTCTTCTCTCATTTATTTGATTTTCCTGGACTGCCAACTTATATAGCACTGAGAATTTATTTGATCCCTCCCTTTTTTTTTGAAAACAAAATTTAAGTGCCAACAATAACACATCCATTGATCAGCCAACTAAGGCTCAAAAAAGGTCTAATGAAGTAAAAATGCTGTATGTACTTGTTGGTCAACAGGTACTGTAGTGGTTTACTTCACTCTGATGAACAACCTGTCATCCTAACTAGGCATCAGATGTTTGTTCTCTAGTGAATGATGTTGATGACCAAAGTAAACAAGCAGTTAACTAGACACAAAATGTTTTAATGCTCCAAAAAACTACATATAAAAACTAGGCTTTTTTACTGGCTACATATCCATCAAAGATGACCATGTCCTTACGAGATGTGTCGCTAACTTGTCAAATAGATCCATAATGCTATGTTTCTAGTATTGCTAGTAATAGACAGAATCTGATAGGTTTCCCCTAAGTCAATTGAAAGTATTATCCGGTCATCCAGGATAAGAATTATCCCATTGATATCTGTGAATATACATACATCTACATCCAAATGAAAGGTGAATAGATTACCTGGAAGGTCATAAAGGAAGAGGGAAATACAGTGAAGAAGGCTAATAATACATTTTTGGAGCTCAGGAAATCCCGGGGGGGGAGGGAAGGATGAAAACTCAACCACATGTAAGCATTTTTAGGCACCATGTCTCATCTACCCATTATAAACATGTTAGAAAGTGCTCTGTAGACAGATATTAACCAAAATTACATAAAAGCCACTTTGCAGTCCAAATTACATGTCAACAATCAGCTAGAAAATTAGTGGAAGACTGGATATTACAACACCGTTTATGGCCTACTGACATCCTAAATCCAAACATATAAACACCATTTTTCACTGCTTAGGAATTCTGTCTTTCTTTTGATCTTTTGTTTGGCGGGAGAAGGGGGGAAATAATTTCTCCTTGTTTTCCAGGCAGCAAAATTTCCTTATAAGAATTAATTTGACAATTGTATACAACATACAAGATGGTAGGTATAGGTATCTAAAATATATAACAAAGAGAATCCATCATGAGTTACCAAATGGCATTGTAGAATGAATATTGATTCAAGATGAAGCATGGCTACAAGACCAGGAAGGCCGCCGAAACCCAGCAGCCCATAGGCATATTTTGCTTGACATTATAAACCTAAGAACTACCTGCTTTTTTCCTTTCTGACTTTAATGCCTCATAAGATGTCATTACCTCTTTGAACTTTGCCTCCGCAGCTTCTGTAGTAAAGAGTTAGAACATAGAAGCCAGTTTAAGTCTTAGAAGACGTAAAGTAAAAAAAAGTAAAACAAAGCAAAGTTTCAAATAATGAAGAAGAAAATAAAAACATACCTTTGTTATTCTGGTTTTGATCTGGGTGATACTCGAACGCCTTGGCTCTGAACGCAGTCTGAAAATAAGATAGTTTAGTGGTTACAAATATTAGAATACTAGATGGTAATGTAGTGCTGCGGTAATGAAATAAATGAAATGAAAAGGTATGAATAGCCATACATCTCTTAATAAATAAAATAAAGCGAGAAGGCATAATAATTGTACGTCAATCATTTGATTAAACTGAGATAGACACTAATAGCCATAAGTCTAGATTTATTGCTGCCCATATCGATCAGATTAATAAAGATTGATGTGGGACGGACTAGATTGACTCTCTGAACTGACTCCTACACACAATCTAATTCATAGAACTGGGTATTCTGACTCGATTTGAGGGTTATGGACCAATGTAGTTAGGAAACTACAATGGGGGGTGGAATGCCTACCTAGATGAGATTTAGGTGGAAAAAGAGTAGAGAGAGTAGAGTCTAACTTGTGTTTGGCACAAACATTCACGATCGCATATAAAATGGAAAAAGTAAATAATCAAGGAAAAGATCAGAAATTCTACACTTGTAAGAGGACCCGAAAGACACGTATCTCGAGAACTACAATACAAATAATAGTTTAGAAAATTATCAAGATGACCACCTCCTGCAAAAGGGTAATAGACTACATGTAGTGTGTTCTCGAGATCGTTCAAGTTTGATGGGTATCGACCGAACCAAATGTTTGACTTGCTTGCTTATTTTAGGAGTTCATTGCCAAGAGTCGAGGTGAAAACTCCTTAGTTGGCAGTGGACTTATGTCGGAGAGGTGCCAGGATGTACAGGTGGACAGAAGAAGTGTCGACTTAGCATTGGAAACTCCAAGCAGCACCAGCCTTGCCAATGATGGAAGTTACAAACGATGAATCAACTTTTGGCATTGGAAGACCGAATTAGAGAGAAAGTGAGAGGGAGAATGAAAATGAAGGGGGTAGAGAACGAGGAGGGTGGAGTCACCTTCTTTGGGTACATTAGGTAGGTGACGGTGTCGACCGATCGAGGTGCTTAATGTGGATAGTGCTCCTCATGAGCTCCCGATATAGGGCAATTGGGTACTCCTCACAGGCTCCTCCTTCACAGAGGCAAAGTAAAGTAAGGAGAGCACACTTTTATTTCAAGTTAAGATTTCCTCAACATGATACCATGAGGATACATGGAGGGTTTTCTAGCCCTCAATGCTCCTTTTAAAAATTGATTTCCCTTCAAACACATCCCCACCTACCAACAACTAATTATTAACTTGAAGTAATTACTAAGTCTCAAAAGACTAGACTTCTAAATTCAACAACTACTTGCCAACTTAAAGTGATTATTAGTCCTCAAAAGACTACACTCCTTGATGAAACTACCAACAACTACCTATCAACTATTAACTCTAAACTTCCTAATTAATAAAACTAAAAACATTTACCTACTAACTAATAACTACTAACATTTCTAATTAGTGAAGCAATATTCTTCTAGACAAGAAGAGGTGAGTGGGCCACCATTCATATGAAGAAACAAAAAGTGAGACAAAATGAGATCCGAGTCAGATGGTGTTGACCGCCCAATCTCAGTGTGGACCGATCCAATCTGATCAAGAATGTCATCTCAAATCGATGCCCCCATCAAAGAGGTTGTGGGGCCATTTTCCCTTAAGCTTAGTGACTTAGCTCTATATAAATCCATGATACAATTGGAATGATTTATAACTTAAGTCATACAATTCTTATGGGTTTATCCAGAATGTGACACCGGATTTAGGGTCCCTATACTCCTTAAGCACAAGGATTTGTCCCATATTGGTTCATGATATAATTTCAATGATTTATAACTTATAGGATTATACACCCTTTAACTCAATGACATGGATCCACAATTATCCATGATAAAGTCGCAATGATTTACATCTTATAAAGTCATATGCTCCCTATAAGAACATTCTAGGCATATTAAGGGATTCAATGATAATGTGCCCCTCGACTCCAAATTGACCCCCTATAAGTATATTCCAAACATGTCAGAGTTTTGGGGCATGTGCCCCATAAACCTGATATCTAGGCTCCTTTTTTTTACAAGTTTCCCAACGCGGTAAGAAGGGTCGGAGAAGAGAATGGAAACAAATCCCACAAATCCTGGATCTCCCCGAGTCTAGCTGGAAGCCGGAGGCATTGTTCGGCAAGCTTCCCTACGGAAGAAGGAGAGCCGGAGGCCTATAAAGACCCCTCGGAGGCAGTCGCGCAAGGGGGGGTGTGTGAATACACCCAAGAGAGAAGGCAAGAGAGACTCCCCCGATAGCGCAAGAGGAGGGCACAAGAGAAATCCCCCGCGCGCAAGAGAAGAGGAGAGAATAGGAGAGGAAGAAATCCAAAAATCAGAAATCGGGAGAACCATAGAGGAAGCCCGCGAGAGGGAGAGAGCAAGGAGGAACCTTGCGGAGGCCGTCGAGGTCTCCTGGGGTAGCTGAAGCCGTCGAGCCTCCTCTGGAAGCCGTCGGACCCTCCCGGAGCTACACCCGTCGCCGGAAGCACCTCCTGTAATCGCCGTGATCGCCGGAAGCATCTCCTGCAACCGCCGGAAATCCTTGCGGAAGCCACCGTCGTCGCCGGAGCCCCCTCCGGAGGGAGCTATTGCCGCCGGAACCACCGTCTGGAGCTTCCGTCGCCGCCGTGAGTTCCTCCTCTCCGCCGTGAGCCCAAGCTGTGGCCGCGGGTGAACAGTGGGGGCGAAGTTGATTTTTTTGCCCAAATTATAGTCCAGCGTGGCCTTGTTGTGGGGCCGCAGGGGAGGGAGATAAAAAAAAAGAGAAAATGGTCGCCGGAAGGGGTCGCGGCCGCGGGGAGGCGCGTGAACCGCGCGTGCGAGGCGCCGCTGCTGCCGCGGTGAGAAGATTGACCCGCTGGTCAACTGCGGGTAGGGCCCACCAGGAGAAATTGCGAAAAAAAAAATAGAGAGCCCGCCGGACAAGCCAGCAGGCGCAAGGGGAGGAGAATGGGCCTGGGCCCATTAAGTTGAAGCTGCGAACTGTAGCAGTAAAAAAAAATATAATTTCTCTTTTAAAATACACAATCAAGTGAAAATTTAAATAAAAATTCATTAATTAATTTAACAAACCAAGGCGAGCATCTGGCCGGCTAAAAACCCGCCACATGGTCTCGGCATAACTTAAAAGAATCAAAACAAATGGGAAAGCAATAGGCCGGCTTCAAGCACGCCTCTTGACCCATAATTCAAAATTGAAATAAAACAAACAATAAACAAAAATTAAATAACAATTCACTTAATTAATCAACAAACCGAGACGAGCATCCGGTCGGCTAAAAACCCGCCTCATGGTCTTGGCTTAATTTAAAAGAATTCAAAACAAAGAGGGAAAGCAATGGGCCGGCTTTAAGCACGCCCCTTGACCCTTTAAGGTGGACATATAAAGGTCTATGAAAAAGACCCCAATGTCTTACCATGCCCCAAGAGGGAGTTACTTACCCATTATGCCATGGGAAGGTTGTGCATGATCAACATGCCGATATGCCAAACTATGAGCTAATGAGGTTCAATCAGTGAGATGAGTCCCCACAAGCTTATCAAAAGCCGGGCGTGCTCAATCTCAAATCAGTGAGTTGATTGCCCATAAGCTTGTCAAAAGCCGAGTATTTTCAATCTCAAAACAGTGGGGGATGTCCATAAGTCTATCAAGACCGGGTACATGCCGCCCATGAATCGACAAGTTCATCAAGAACTCAAGAGACCGGATTGCTGGTCAAGTTGTAAATCATGTCTCATGTTGAGAAAAACAAATGAAAATTCATATTCGGTGCACATGTTGATGCTACAAGGAGAGAGCAATCACATGAAACTCCCGGAAGGCAAGACAAGAGAAATTTGAAAACTGTAAAAGATTTGAAAATTTGTAACCTAAACCTGTGCAACCGAGATAAAGTCTGAACTTAAAACATACGGGTCTGAATTTAAATCTGTGATTGTCATTGAAATCTGGCAACTGAAAATTTGAAGTGTAAAAAAATCTGCAACTGGAGGCATTCGGGATTTGCCATCTGAGATGAGAATTTGAAACAAAAATCTGAAAACCTGAATATTATGCACAGAGCTGCCCTTTTAAAATCTGAAATCTTAAGCTTGAAAACTAGACTTGCAACTAAGGTCTGAAAATCTGAAGGCATCCGAAGCCTCAAACCTGAAATTTGAAGCAGACCTGAAAATTGAAAATCTGAACTTAATCCACATAAAAATCTGAAATCTGAACTTAACCCATTTAAAAATTTGAAATCCGAGGATGGGAGGTGCAGGGTCTGCAACAAAATCTGAAATCTGCAGGGATCCGAACTAAAAAAATCTGCAATCTGGAAATTGAAGCTTCAACAAAGAAAAAAATCTGAATCTGAACTCCACATTTCTGAAATCTGAAACATACAACAAAGAACTGAAATCCGTAAAAAATCTGGGGTCTTAAAATCTGAAACGTGCAGTCTGAAACATTTAAAAATCTGAAGTCTGGACTTAAAACATACAAAATCTGCAAGTTTGAACTTCACATTTAACATGAGAGGTCGAAACCTGTAAAATTGCAGAATCCACAATCTGGTCAAATTTAAGAATCTGCAGAATGTGAAATCTAAAGTTTGCTAAGTCCGAAGTCAGATCACTTAAATCTGAAACTTGAAATCTGAAGATAATTCACTAAAATCCCAACCTGTTCAAATTAAACTCAATAAAACAAACAAATCTACCCAAATCAATTTGAATCAAACCATAACTGAATTCCGAACCTGAAGTCTTAACAGCAGAATTAAGTCTGAAATATAACATCAAGTTTCAATCAACCCAACTTCGAAAGCTCTCAAACAGAATTCAATCGGAAGATCACATAAATAAATCACTTGAACTAAATTTAATCTGTGAACCCATAAAAATCAACACATTTCAAAAAAAAAAAATCTGTAATCCAACTCACAATGATCACCTACAATTTGCAACCCACATCCAAATAAAAATCTCAGCCAGAACCTTAGTCCAAATCCCAAACAGAACCTAAATAATTTAAGGCCCATCTAATCCAAACCAAATCTCCCAAGTTAAATCAATTTCACTTAATCCAAGCCAACTTCTCAAGTCAAACATAAAAACAGATTGACTTTAAATCAACAAATTCAAAATAAACCAAACTTAAAATCAAACAATAAATAAACTGTCTTAAACTTAAACCAAATTCAATACAACCCAAATTTCCCAAAGCGAAACCCATTCCACCAAACCATATTTCTCAAGTTAAGGCTAAATCACATAAAAAAAATCAATCCATAAACAATAAACCAAACTCAAATCAAATCTTAAAACAAACTGTCTCAAACTTCAAACCAAATTTAAGTCAACAAATGAATCCAAATTGAACCAAACTTAAATCATTCAACAAACTAAATTCAACTAAAACAGATCCAATTTCAACTCAAACTAAAAGCAACTCAACCAATTAAATTCAAATCAAACTAAATTCAAACAGATTCAAATCAACCAATCAAATCAAAATTCAAACCAACAAAATTTAATTCAAATCAATTCAAATCAATTTTAATTCAAATCAAATTCAAATTAAAATTAAGTGCTTGCCTTTCATCAAAATTCATGTGATTGTTTTCTCCTATGTGTGAATGCTTATTTTGTGGATGTATGTTTTCTACTCCATGGATTGCTATGACGCTTAATCAAGGGTATTCGAGTTATCTCGATGTAATTAACGTCGGATCTTCGCACCATCCGACGGGGAGAGGTCAAAACAAATTTTCAAAGAACCTAACAACTTCAACATAAATTTTGACCCTAGTTAGTACTTTTATGGAATACCATCTATTTTCCTAAGAAGTCAATGCTAAGGTCTAATCCAAATGCAAAAGGAAAATGAATTTCCAAAACAAAAGAATAAATCTTTAAATTTGAGGTTACATCAACTGGTTTTACTGTTCATGTTTATTGGTTTCGGGCAGATTTTTGAATTTTGACATCTTTTACGGTTTTCAGATTTTTATTTATTTTTGTGCATCTCAATTTTTGAGTTTGTAATTTTAGTTTCCTGATTTCTGTAAATATTCAGACCTCAGATTTTTTCTGAAATTCACTGTCTTTATGATTTTCATCTTTCATTATCTTTTACAATTTTCTGATTTATTGAATTTTCACAATTTTTAGATTTGCAAACTTTCTGGTTTGCTGACTTTTCTTATCAACTGATTTTCAGATATGCTGACCTTTTTCCAGCTGATTCTTGGATTTTCTATGCTTTTCAAGTTTCAGATTTACCATGATCCTCTTTTTTTCCAGATTTTATTATTTCTGTACATTTATCATGTTTCCTGTTTTTACAGTTTTCTGTTTCTACCGGTTTTCTTGTGGTTTTCAGGTTTGGCTTTAGTCCTTTTCTTTGTCTTCTTTCGATTGGATTTCCTCCTTAGTGCAAAGCTCATGGGGCATTGAAATCTCTCCATTTGGCATAGCCATTGCATGGACACATAAACTTCATTCCCATCAAGTGCCTTCATACAATCACGACAATAGGAGAGTCTGTTGGGCGTTGGGATAAATGATTTGAACCTACAAACTAATTTGGAGTTTAGTGGCATGGAAGTTCATGCTCGGCTCTTCTTTAACCAGGTGGGGTGAATTGTGATCCCAAGCAGCTTAGTTAAGGTCTAGTTGACATGAAATCCATACACAGCCACTAGCTTGATGGGATAATTTTATTGCATGAGTTAATTAGGAGCTTATTGGCATGAAATCAGTACACAACTCTTTATTAGTTGTGGGATAAGTTTGTTTGTCCATCTAGTAATTGGGAGTTTGTTGACATGACATCCATGTTCTGCTATTCATTAGCTCAATTGGATTGATTTTCTCTCCATTGGTTATGTTTAAAGCTTTATCAACATGAAGTCCATGACCAGCTCTTCTATAGTTCAATTGAATGAATTTGACATTAAATCTCTCCTTTGTGGATTGACTCTTATATGCTCATTTTTTTACTAGACATGAGGAATCACCCTCTGCTAGCCTTAGATCTTTTTATAGAGGCATGAAGAGCCACCTTCCATTCGCCTCTTTTGATTTTTTAAGGCATGAGAAGTCACCCTCTGCTAGTCATTTTTTTAGGCGTGAAGAGTCACCTTTCGCTAGTTTCATTATATTTTTAAAGTCATGAAGGGTCACCCTCTGCTAGCCTCGTTTGTGTTGTGTGTTTTAAAAAAAATTATTTTCCTTTGGGCCATGTGAGGCCATTATTGGCCCTCAAAGGGCCTGCCGTCATTTTTCAGTTGGGGCCTGAGATCGGGCTGAATAGGCCTATTGATGCGGGACGGGACCGGGGGTCCCATGGTTTCAAATAAACCAGATGATATCACCCAACAGATATAATGCCAAACAGAAGAGTAACAGGAACCAGCAGACTGATATGAAACAGCAGGTAACAGACCAGAAATGAACAATTTTCCAACAACATAGCAGGCCAGCAGTTTAAAAGAGGGACGTGGCTCAGATTAAATTTTCATCACAGCCAAATGAACTGCACCTTGCTTGATTTTCCAGCAATGATATCGATTTCCAGCAATAGGGACAGCAACCAGAATTTTAGACTCAGAGAATTTATCTCCTCACAGTCTTGGAAATCAGGAGACCAGTTTTAAAGGAGAATTCCCTTCCAAAGGAGAACTAGCTCACAGCCGGCAATTTCAAGAAGCTACCAAGGCGATGGGGAATTTACTGGTCCTCATCATTTTCCAGCATCAACTAATGTAGGCAGATTTCCCAACTATCTGCCAATTTCTTTAGCTATGTCTGCTGCCGAACTGAGTATTTCTTATGGAGAATAAGACTGCGGTAAACAATCGACCAGATTTTATGGTAACAGGAAATGAACTCCAGAAAATACCAAGAATTCAATCAACAGTGACTGGAGGTGGACCAGTCGATATCAACAACCATTCAAAATATCTTTCCAACGAATAGCACAGTAGCAGAACTTAGAGATCCAAACCGTTAAAAAGAAATCTCAGACCTGGACTGGATCAAGGACCAGTCCCTATTTATGCAACGAGATAGAACTCCAATATAACAGTGAAAATGAAATTCCATATCCGGAAGTAAACTGTTCTTGGACTGAATAAGGACCAGTACTCAAGACCGTGAAGAATGCAGCCAATTAGAAGCGTCTTTGAAGCAAACTCGAACGATGTTGTCGGAAATCGATTAGAAAAGGACCTGCTCTTTACAGCTTAAATCCTTCACAATGATGTACTCAAATAAGACATATGCGGTCCAAATATCCAGTAGAAATATGAACGTAATTCAGACAGATTATTGAAGCATTAGAAATCAATGTGAGCTCGGTAACGAATCAGTGTAAACTGAAATCGGACACAGTTTCTAAACAACAAAATAGCTTGTTAACTTGAATCGGTATAGCTATACGCAGCTATCCCAGATCTGACAAAAATACCATTGACTACCAGTTCTGAGCCAAGACCAAAATAATATCTGTTCAAGAACTCTTGATTACCAGCAGTGTGGATCCGCCGACTTCAAAGAAGGGACAAGTAACCATTCTCAAGTATAGCAGTGTTCGAACAGAGATCACAGCTCAAGAGATCTAGCCGATTCCGTAAAGAAATAGATCTCATCGTCACTGGCTAAAGCCTCAGAGAAATAGAAGATAAACAGTGTCCGCGAACGGACTTCGAATAGTTTCAACCAACAATAGGCAACGTCGTAGACTCCACGACCCGTAGGTGTTAGGAGAAGACGGCTACCAATATTGTTTCTCAAAGATCCGCACAAGAATGAACAGGAAGGAATAGTTAGAAGACTGAAAGAGATTCGACTGAACCAGATCCGGATGAAATGCGTCGAAGTCAAGCTATCTTCAAAGAAAGAGGAACAATATAGGAGAATGAACTGTCTCAAGCCACAGAGGATGAGAAGACCTCCGTAGAAATCAGAATAGTAAACCTCCGAAATGAGATTCCAGGCAAATCACTAGATCAGAGAAGAATGAGTCGATCTCGCCAAAACGCCTTATCCCCGGAAGAGAAAACTGAGAGAAAGACGAGCGCGCTTGAGCACCGGCCAAGGAAACAGAACACAGACCAGCTAACCATCACAGCCGTCTACGGATGAGGAAGGGAACCGAAGAAGAAGAACCCCGAGCTAGGGCTCCGCTGGAGGAAGACAGCTCCGCCACCGGGAAGAAGAAGATCCGTCGGGAGAACTGGAAGAAGAAGAACCCCGAGCTAGAGTTCCACCTGGAGGAAGTCGGCTACGCCACCGGGGGAAGAAGAAGATCCGCCGCCAGGAGGAAGAGGGAGTTCTGCCGCCGGAAGAGAAGCCACCGCCGGGAGAAGAAGACGCGGTCAGCCGCTCGCCGGAGGTGTCTCGCAAGCCAGCCGCTCGCGAGTGTATACGGGAGAGAGAAAAAGAAACCCTCGCGGGTTTAAGTGCGCACAAGGGAGGGTAAAACCGGAAAACCAATGTTCAACGGGAGCATTTTTTATTCAAAGCATCATCCTCTCTTTACAATAGGGCCCGGTCCTATATATAGGGCCGAACTGCAAATCTCCAATAAAATGTAAAAGAAATTCATTTTAAAACTAGAAATTTGAAACTAATGACTCTAAAATGCCTAAAATATTGAAAAAAGACTAGACATCTTAAAAAAAATTCTAAGACTTAGAAAATTATTCAAATGGACCTAAAATCAATCTAAGAATCAAAATTTACACGAAATCGAATTCTAATAATCGGTTCTTGCATCCCGATTCAATTATTAACATGAATCGATTCTTGTCCCTCGATTTGATTCCCATCATTCTCCCCTGGTTGAGGAAAACTCGTCCTCGAGTTTTGTAATGCCGTATAATAAAGATGGCAGCTACAAAACTCAGGAACGATGCCGATGTAGCTGGGAGAATGCAGAAAAAATACCAGCTGATATTCTCAAACCGACTGCTGAAAAGGACCCAAACTGTGTCATACATACAGCTAGGATTTAAATCTGGAAGATCAGAAATATGGACCATAGTCGGGACTGCTATTAAATCAGAAAACTGTTCAACTGGTGGATCAGAATTCCCATTAATCACCAGTTCAGAAACTGCCATACTTAGCCATGTCTCGATAGCTGTGTCAACCCCTTTTTCAGCTATACACTGCTGTTCAGACATAAGGCTGGTAACATACTCAGTCATTTGTTCAGCCAATTCGGTCTCCAGGGACTGTTCAGACACAGACTGTTTAGAATTCAGCTCATAATCAATATCATTGGCACACTCTAACTCATATTCAGCTATGAGTTCATGAGTAGCCTCATAGGTGACGACTTGAATATCAACAATAACTGGATCAGTCAGAATTTTCGGTATATAAGACTGAAAATGCACGGTTTCACTTATAGAAGTCTCAATATCTTTGTGTTCAGCTTTAGGTGGCTGAGGACACAGATTTTCAATGAATATAGACTCTTTCAGATATCTATAATCTTTGGGTCGCAAGCTAAGTGACTGAAAAGTAGAATCGATAATGGCGTGACGTTCAATCAGCCAATCGGAACCCAAAATAATGAAGTGCCCATCCGGGACTACTTCACACCATGCATCCTCGACATACCTAACCGTCCAGTGCAGTTCGACCTTTAACCATACGGTCAAACTGAACATAGACTTTTCCATTCTCTTCTAACACATAACCAGGTGCAATTAAATCCACTACGGACTGTGAAATGCAACTGCCCGGATACCCGGATAAAAATACCGTGGCATGAATGTCCACTGGTAGGGTGACATCGAAACCAAAATGATTGTGTCCCGCACATCTTAAGGACCCCGACTTGTCAAAACAGGTCGACTCGGCTCGATACCAAATTGATGCGGAACGGTGAAGACGGACACCTTTACGAGGCTATTAACAAATAAACGTACAAAACCTCAGGATCTGCACAAGAATGAACAGGAAGGAATAGTTAGAAGACTGAAAGAGATTCGACTGAACCAGATCCGGATGAAATGCGTCGAAGTCAAGCTATCTTCAAAGAAAGAGGAACAATATAGGAGAATGAACTGTCTCAAGCCACAGAGGATGAGAAGACCTCCGTAGAAATCAGAATAGTAAACCTCCGAAATGAGATTCCAGGCAAATCACTAGATCAGAGAAGAATGAGTCGATCTCGCCAAAACACCTCATCACCGGAAGAGGAAACTGAGAGGAAGTCGAGTGCGCTTGAGCACCGGCCAAGGCAACAGAGCACAGACCAGCTAACCGTCACAGTTGTCTACGGCTGAGGAAGGGAACTGAAGAAGAAGACCCCGAGCTAGGGTTCCGCTGGAGGAAGACAGATCCGCCACCGAGGAAGAAGATCCGCCGAAGAGAATTGGAAGAAGAAGAACCCCGAGCTAGGGCTCCACTGGAGGAAGTCAGCTCTGCCACCGGGGGAAGAAGAAGATCCGCCGCCAGGAGGAAGAGGGAGTTCTGCCGCCGGAAGAGAAGCCACCGCCGGGAGAAGAAGACGCGGTCAGCCGCTCGCCGGAGGTGTCTCGCAAGCCAGCCGCTCACGAGTGAAAATGAGGGGGAGAGAGAAAAGAAACCCTCGCGGGTTTAAGTGTGCGCAAGGGAGGGTAAAACCGGAACATCAATGTTCAACGGGAGCATTTTTCTCTATTCAATATTTCATGTCCTCTTTACAATGGGGCCCGGTCCTATTTATAGGACAACAACATATCTCCAATTAAAATGTAAAAGAAATTCATTTTAAAACTAGAAATTTGAAACTAATGACTCTAAAATGCCTAAAATATTGAAAAAAGACTAGACATCTTAAAAAAAATTCTAAGACTTAGAAAATTATTCAAATGGACCTAAAATCAATCTAAGAATCAAAATTTACACGAAATCGAATTCTAATAATCGGTTCTTGCATCCCGATTCAATTATTAACATGAATCGATTCTTGTCCCTCGATTTGATTCCCATCATTCTCCCCTGGTTGAGGAAAACTCGTCCTCGAGTTTTGTAATGCCGTATAATAAAATTGGCAGCTACAAAACTCAGGAACGATGCCGATGTAGCTGGGAGAATGCAGAAAAAATACCAGCTGATATTCTCAACCCGATTGCTGAAAAGGACCCAAACTGTGTCATACATACAGCTAGGATTTAAATCTGGAAGATCAGAAATATGGACCATAGTCGGGACTGCTATTAAATCAGAAAACTGTTCAACCTGGATCGAAATTCCCATTAATCACCGGTTCGAAACTGCCATACTTAGCCATGTCTCGATAGCTGTGTCAACCCCTTTTTCAGCTATACACTGCTGTTCAGACATAAGGCTGGTAACATACTCAAGTCATTTGTTCAGCCAATTCGGTCTCCAGGGACTGTTCAGACACAGACTGTTCAGAATTCAGCTCATAATCAATATCATTGGCACACTCTAACTCATATTCAGCTATGAGTTCATGAGTAGCCTCATAGGTGACGACTTGAATATCAACAATAACTGGATCAGTCAGAATTTTCGGTATATAAGACTGAAAATGCACGGTTTCACTTATAGAAGTCTCAATATCTTTGTGTTCAGCTTTAGGTGTCTGAGGACACGTATTTTCAATGAATATAGACTCTTTCAGATATCTATAATCTTTGGGTCGCAAGCTAAGTGACTGAAAAGTGGAATCAATAATGGCTTGACGTTCAATCAGCCAATCGGAACCCAAAATAATGAAGTGCCCATCCGGGACTACTTCACACCATGCATCCTCGACATACCTAACCGTCCAAGGTCTGGTTCGACCTTTAACCATACGGTCAAACTGAACATAGACTTTTCCATTCTCTTCTAACACATAACCGGGTGCAATTAAATCCACTACGGACTGTGAAATGCAACTGCCCGGATACCCGGATAAAAATACCGTGGCATGAATGTCCACTGGTAGGGTGACATCGAAACCAAAATGATTGTGTCCCGCACATCTTAAGGACCCCGACTTGTCAAAACAGGTCGACTCTGGCTTTGATACCAAATTGATGCGGAACAGGTGAAGACAGACACCTTTCTGAGGCTATTAACAAATAAACAGACAAAACCTCAGGATCTGCACAAGAATGAACAGGAAGGAATAGTTAGAAGACTGAAAGAGATTCGACTGAACCAGATCCGGATGAAATGCGTCGAAGTCAAGCTATCTTCAAAGAAAGAGGAACAATATAGGAGAATGAACTGTCTCAAGCCACAGAGGATGAGAAGACCTCCGTAGAAATCAGAATAGTAAACCTCCGAAATGAGATTCCAGGCAAATCACTAGATCAGAGAAGAATGAGTCGATCTCGCCAAAACGCCTCATCACCGGAAGAGAAAACTGAGAGGAAGTCGAGTGCGCTTGAGCACCGGCCAAGGAAACCGATCACAGACCAGCTAACCGTCACAGTTGTCTACGAATGAGGAAGGGAACTGAAGAAGAAGAACCCCGAGCTAGGGTTCCGCTGGAGGAAGACAGATCCGCCACCGAGGAAGAAGATCCGCCGAAGAGAACTGGAAGAAGAAGAACCCCGAGCTAGGGCTCCACTGGAGGAAGTCAGCTCCGCCACCGGGGGAAGAAGAAGATCCGCCGCCAGGAGGAAGAGGGAGTTCCGCCGCCGAAAGAGAAGCCACCGCCGGGAGAAGAAGACGCGGTCAGCCGCTCGCCGGAGGTGTCTCGCAAGCCAGCCGCTCGCGAGTGTATACGGGAGAGAGAAAAAGAAACCCTCGTGGGTTTAAGTGCGCACAAGGGAGGGTAAAACCGGAAAACCAATGTTCAACGGGAGCATTTTTTATTCAAAGCATCATCCTCTCTTTACAATGGGGCCCGGTCCTATATATAGGGCCGAACTGCAAATCTCCAATAAAATGTAAAATAAATTCATTTTAAAACTAGAAATTTGAAACTAATGACTCTAAAATGCCTAAAATATTGAAAAAAGACTAGACATCTTAAAAAAAATTCTAAGACTTAGAAAATTATTCAAATGGACCTAAAATCAATCTAAGAATCAAAATTTACACGAAATCGAATTCTAATAATCGGTTCTTGCATCCCGATTCAATTATTAACATGAATCGATTCTTGTCCCTCGATTTGATTCCCATCATTTATGTTGTTGTTTATCCCTGGCCCCGTGTGGACCTCCTTATAGGCCCTGAAATGGGACTGTGTATGGCCTGCCTCCAGCC
Organism: Cryptocoryne crispatula var. balansae; assembly: GCA_036172225.1. Taxonomy (NCBI): domain Eukaryota; kingdom Viridiplantae; phylum Streptophyta; class Magnoliopsida; order Alismatales; family Araceae; genus Cryptocoryne; species Cryptocoryne crispatula. The sequence goes on along the minus strand of CM069922.1, from coordinate 40,475,922 downwards.
CCTGCAAGGTGGTGCTCTCCAATTGCAGAAATGTGGCTTCTCGAGGCTGCACATGGGGGAGGGGGATTGTTCAGGGTTGGGAATGGGAGGTATTTTAAAACTGATATGGGGATCAGATCCCTGATCCCAACTAATTCTCTGGAAGGATTCTGATCTAGAATCAACCCCTAAAAATTGTTACATTTAACCACACTTTCATGTCATTAAGAGTAATTTAAAAATAACTGAATATAAGTTAACACCAATGACCATTCCAATAACAAGGCTATATTGTACAAATGATATGCAATATAAAATACATCTTCCTATCACCAATATTTATAGAACTGGCTTTGGGACTCCTCATTCTTTGGATTTTATGAGATGATACATTGAAAATTGTCGGTCATAATTGACTCGTATCTATATGTAAACAAGGATTCAACCATGTCACTAAAATCATAAACACCGTCCTATGCCAAAGCTATAGGTGGAATACATGGTTGCAAGTCATTAAAGGGTTCTTGATAACATTGAGCCGTGTTAAAACCTCATTTGATTCCAATGTTGACTTCCGTCACTTGAATGTTAACATTGACTCAAATCATCAACCCCTACTCCACATGTATGTGCACTGGGATTGGTATCAAATCCTTCATCTCCACTTCCACCCAAATCTCCTACAGTTTGTTGTTAAGTTGGCAGAACAAATTCTTCATTATCATCTGAGAAAGGTGTTTGGGTATTGACTGTGGGACTCAAAGATCTTTGCTTGACTACTTTCTTTACTTCCCCACTTCTTTTTGTGTGCTAACTTCAACATTGTGCTGGCAGACCTTCTTCAAAGATTTAATACGTTAAATCAACTTGTCTTCTACAAAGTCTTCTGAGTATAAGAAGTTGAACCTAAACCTGAAGTTATATGGAAAGTTGGAGCTTGAGCTTAAGTTAGAATTGGAACCTCAGCAAGATGTGCTTCTTCTTGCATTTCTTCATCCAAATCATGTATAATGTTGATCTCACCTTCAGCCCCTACACAATCATTCGGGTTGAACTTTAGAGACGAGTGCGGCACCCTTGATATCCATCTATGCTGCAAGTGAATGTTCTTCTAAAAAAAAATATTCCAAATCAATATCATTCTGTGACAAATCTTGTCCTCCTACTTCAGTTCTTTACTCTTACAAATCACCTACAAATCTTGCAAACCTTTGTTCGGATATTTTTTGACATTCATTGATATTCTTGATTTTCAATTATATGTTGTGGTGGCAGAACATAAGTTTTTCTAATTTGTCGCCTTTCGGCCTATTCCTTCTCTTTGTGTGTACAAAGTTAAAGATGTTCCAATTTCTCTTACACTATGATGAACTCGTACTTTGGCTCAATATGCGAATTGTAATAGCAGCGAGTGAATTTCATCAACTTATGTTGCTAACATGTATCCACCAGTCAGCTGAAAAAAAGACAATATCAATATAAGTATCTATCTTTGTCATTTAAATATTTAACATGTAGCCAATGTAATACACACATACTAGAAGGAAACATTGTTGTATTAATATCTCAAATTTGGAATCTGGATCTCTATACACACAAATTGTCATCTTATATGATTGCATCTTGTTGATGTCAGAATTTTCAGAAAATAAAAATGAAGGGCAGCACAGCAGAAAATGGGAGAAAACAGAAAAAATTGGTCCAAGCCAATTTCCAGCTAGATCAACCCCCCATTGGGCCAATCTCAAATGGACAAGCACCCATTAGGGCCCAATCAGACCATAAGCTATCTCATTGGCATTTTTTTTCAGCTGGTCTGGCTCATTTTCTCATTTAAAAAATAATTTCTCAGTCCTCCTTGAAGCCCACGTACTCACAGCCCATAAGGAGAAGTTGGGCTGGGCCGTAGCCACCTGCAAGCCCAAATCAGGCTTGGCCCACTTCAGCCCTAGTGTGAACAGGCCACACAGCCTGCCACCTCACCTCCTCCAGCCGTACATGCCACCTCATCCCATTTATTGGTCAGTTTATGAAGAGAGGAACTGAAGAGGCCAGGGGGAGGCCAATGGTCAGCCAGCCCATTAATCTGAAATTAACTGGTGTAATCTCCATGAGGGGAGGCCAAAGGCCATCTTACATACTCCACCAGATGCCCCTTCATCTCCCCCTCAGCTCCTATAAAAAGAGAGGACCGCCCAAAGGAAGAAGGGGCTGCTGAATACGCCGACAGGCTGCCCCTCTGCCAGCTGATGCCCCTTCTGCCTGCTGCTGCACGCCTGGACATCTCCAAGTCTTGCCAACAGCCAAGAGAAGAAGAGAAGAAGAAGAAGAGAGCTGCCACCATTGATTGCAGAATCTGCCGATCCGGATCGGGATCGGCCGATTCTTGGATCGGATCGGACCCCTCCGATCCGATTCCCGGCGGAACTACCGATCCGGACCAAAGATCGGTCCGGATCGATGTTTATAGGTGGAATCGGTGCCGGAATCGACCGATTCGGTCGATTCCGGATCGATTCCGGCGATTCCCTCGCCGGAATCGACCCACAGGCTGCCGCGGTGGCCATCCCACCGCGGCAGCCCTCTCCCCCGCCCTATCGGGCGGGGAAGACGACCTTACCGGGTCCATCGGACCCGGTAAGGCAAGGATCCGGTGACTTAAGTCACCGGATCCGGCATTTTAGCGTATCGGGTCCCATGGACCCGATACGCAAACCGGTAGGGTTATACCCCTACCAGTTGAGGATCCTCCTGGCCTTACCAGGTCCGATGGACCCGGTAAGGTCATCTTCCCCGCCCGATAGGGCGGGGAAGATGTCACGGCGGCAAGCTGCCGCCGTGGTGCCGATTTCGGGCCATTTTTGGGCCCGAAATCGCCCCAAAATGGGGTAGATCGGATCGGAATCCGATCTACCTCCTTATTTAGTTAATTTTTTGGTGTTTTAGGGTTTTTTTAAGGGTCGATCCGGATCGATTTTCCTTCCGATGAATCGGCCTGGATCGGATCGAATCGGTCCCCACCGATCCAGGGACCGATTCCGATCCCACGATCCTTGGCTGCCACCCCTCCTGCGTACCTGCACCTGCCAGCAGCCAAAAGAGGAAGAAGAGAAGAGGAAGGCAAGGTAGGGGAGGTCTATACATACTAATTATGTAGCCCTCTGAGGGCCCTCTCTCTACCCGTTCTAGCAGCCCCCTCTCGGCCCATGTTCATCTTCAAACATGCCCCATTTCGGCCCTCCTAAAGAGTCCCTAAACTGGTCCCTTTGTGACCAGTCTGCTGCCCCTTTGTGGCCCATCAGAAAACCCCCTTTTTCAGGCCCAAAACAGCCCCCTATACAGCCCACGTCCAGCCATCTGCAGGCCTACCTATCAGCACCCGAGCAGGCTCATCTGCAAGCACCCCAAACAGACCCCAAACAGGTCCATAATCGGCCCATCTACAGGTCCAAAAACAGGTCCATAACCGACCCCTAAACAGGCCCAGTTCTGCACACCGAACAGGTCCCTGTCCAGGCCCATAGCTGGTTCCATATTGGCCTGCTGTACAGCCCCTTTCAGCCCATCCAGAGCACCCCCTAAACAAGTCATCTACAGACCCATACACAGGTCCTTCTCGGCTCCCTGCAGCCCCCCCTCAAATGTACCCAATCCAGCAGGCCCTTGCCCTACCAACAAGACCAAATGAAGGCACACAAGCACAAAAATCCAGCAGGCCCTTCCGGCTCCAAATAGAGGACTGGACCCTCTCTTCTGCAAGAAGTTCCAAGGCCGCCTGGGCCTCAATGAAGCTCAAACAGGCCTCCAAGACACAATGAAGACAAATATGGCTGAGCCAAAAGTTTGACGTTAGTGTTAATCAAATAAAATTCACAATCAAACCGACTTGAGACTAGTTAGGGGCCGGTCCAATCGGGCATGCTCTACGTCTCAAGTTTAAACTTAAATAATAATCCAATCCAAGACTAATTGGGGGCCGGTCCAATCGGACACGCTCTATGTTTTTGAAAAATAATCAAACAATCGAGGCTAATGAGGGCCGGTCCAATCGGGCACGCTCTACGCTTCGGCATAATCTAAAAGAATAAAAAAAATTGGTTAGCATATAAAGGTCAAAAATGACCCCAATGCTATACTATTTTTTTCCATCAAGAGATGATTATATCGATTTATATAATGGCTAAATATATATATACATGAATGCCAAAATATAAAATCGATATGATAACTGATTATATCGATAGGTAGCACCCACAAACCTTAGCCAAAGGTCAGTGTGCTATGTCTCATATCGATATGATCGATTCCATAATACCTATCAAAGGCTCAATGGACTCAAATAAAAATTTGATTCAATTCATCGTGATCATGACTCTTATGTCTCTCACATTTGTAATTTCTACAAACTTTCCAACTAATGGGAATTGCATGTTGTGTATTTATTTGATATCAATGAGAGCTAAAAATAGCTTCATAAATTCAAATGGAATGCAAATAAAAAGAATAATTTAAAACATATCAAAATAATAAAAAAGAGAAAGAATAAGTTAATTAAATAATCTGAAAACACTAAAATTAATCAAAATTGTTAATCATAATTTTTATAACTTAAAATTATTTTAGACTTCAAGAATAATTTTTCTAGCTTATTAAAGAATAAACAAATCAAATAAATTCAATAATAATTATTAAAAAATCAATTTGAAAGCCATTCAAAATATACTTAACCAAGTAAAATAATGATTATACAATCTTAAGCTAATTCTTTGGATAATAAAAAAATAATGAAATCTCTTAAGTCAAAAGATCTATTAACCAATCAATAAATTTAATAAAAAACAACAAAAAAAATCAGTTTAATAAAAAACAAACAAACAGTAAATAACACATTGTCATCTCATAAAATAATGTTCAAACTTCTAAATAACACATTACCATCTCATTAAATAATGTTCAAACTTCTAAATCAAATCTCTTCAACCAATTAAATAACATTTAGAATAAATAAACCTAACAAATCTAAAATCAATCAAACATTTAAAGAATAAAAAATGATAAAGACTAAATCCAAATCAATTGAAATTCAAACCCTTAATCAAATTTTAAATAAACACTAAAAGACATTAAGTTACAAACCAATTGAATTAAAATTTTAAAACCAAACTCAAATCAAATTCAATTTTAAACATAACAAAATTGTATTCCATCAAATTTATGGAGTCGTTGCTCCTATTGTGTTTATTTCGATTGTGGATGTATGTTATTGTTTTGAAATTGCTATGACGGCGAATCAAGGGTATTCGAGTGTTCTCGATATAATTAACATCGGGTCTTCGCACCACCCGATGGGGAGAGGTCAAAACGAATTTTCAAAGAACCCAACCTCGAACTTATATTTTTATATATATCGTCGAATTAGTTATACTCCTATGGAATACCGATATTTTCCTAGTTTTAAAACTAAATTCGATGAATAAAAATTTTGGAAAAGACTTTAAAAAAAACTGTCCTTTTACACAGTTAGAAAAATTCAAAATCTTTTTCAAGTAAGTCCAAATCAAAAAATGAATTTTTGAACTTTTTGAAATAATCAATTTTAAAATATCAATTTCAAAATTTTCATGTACAAATTTTCAAAATTCAAATTCCAAAAAAAATTCAAATCAAATTCATTTATTAAGAAATTTTCGAGGTTTCACACATCTAAAATATCATATGCAATAGAAATAGGTCAATAACAATTAGGCCATAAAAACTCAAGCTCTACTTTTGTTCTATCTTGTTAAGTCCTAGCAAGATGTTATATCACTAAGACACTAACAATGTACTGGGCATAATCTCCACATCATTACATAAATGGCCGTCGTATTGTATCCTTGAGTTTAAGAAATATCCTACGATGATGGAATCCAACAATTAATACATTACTAGAAGATGTATTCATAAAATATAAACATAAATAAATACCTACTACATGAATATCGTAGTGAAGTGTCTATTGAGGTTATACCATTTTTTATAACCATTTTGATGTTTTTATTTGATTTTCAACTTTGTTTTGTCCATCACTTCGTATAAGTATCTCATTTGATTTTTATCATTAGAATCAATCAATCTCAACACTTGTATGAGAAGTTCTATCATGGACAAGTAGTATCAAGGATTCCGGAATCGGAATCGGAATCCGATTCCGATTCCAGGAATCGGCCGGAATCGGCCGATTCCTCTTTTTTTCGAATTTTTTTTTTCGTCAAAAAAATTCAAAAAATTCAGAAAAAATTCTAAAAAAATAGGAAATGAGTTAGAAACATTTTAAAAAATAATCAATGCATGATATCCACAAGACCACATCATACAAATACTAATGAACACCAATTGAAGACTTGAAGACTTGAAGTTAAGTACATATTCCAATTCCATTTATTCAAATATCAAAGAGTTGATACATCATCAAAAAAAAATTACATCATATCAATCTACTACCAATATCTAGGATAAAGATATGGGTTTTCCTCCTCTCCCTGCTGCGCTTCACGCTCCTCCCTCGTGTTCAATCTTGTATACTGTCCGGGACCCATTCTATATGAAAATAATGCCGATGCCATGCCATCAAGGTCAAATGGATCGGACTGCGGGACGACCGGGACGTAAGCAGAGGATGGTGGAGCTGGTGGTGTAATCCACTGCTGGTCAACCTGGCCAAATGCTGGATACTGTGGCTCCATAATATAAGAATGCGGTGTCTGCTCATCCAGCGTGTAATACGGCTTTGGAAGCCGTGAATCAGGTGACTCAGCTGCTGGCGATGGGCCGCGTCGTGGTATACACTCCTCGTCATCATCACCGAGGAGCGAGAAGGAGCTCGCGCGTCTTTGTCATCCGGGCCGACAGACGCCCGACCTCTAACTTCCTTCTCTTTACCTCTTCGGCCATCTCTCGAACTACCGTAAGGTCCGAACCCAAAGTTTCTTTCAACTTTGCAAATCCTCCCATTTTCCGTGCAGTCACCTTTGTTTTCGTTCTCCCTGGACTGCGAATGGGCTGGGTAGCGGCTGCTGGGACTGGAGCTGGAGCCGAGCCGGGGCTAAAGCCGGCAGTGGTCGCTCCATAACCGCCGGCAAGAAGGCCTGCCCGAGCACGAGTAGTAGATGGAGGTGGAGCCGAGCATCCTCCTCCGGTTCAACACCATCCAACTCTCCTTCTGCCCCCTCACGATCATCGGGATCAAACTCAGCTGCATGATCCCTGGCTTCCCTCTCCTCTATCCAGGAGGCAAGTGCATGCTCCTCTTGGAAAATCTGGTCCATGTCCACCTCCTCGGGTGGTGGTGTGGCGGAGGAATGCCTCTGCTCGTACGGGCCACCTGCGAACCGTGCAAATCGCTCCTCGCTGATCTTCTGCCGATCCTTGATGTTCTTTATGCGCAGCCTCATGTTATAATGACAGAAGACCAGCTTCTCCAACTGGTCTGAGGTCAACCTGTTCCTCCTTTTGGTATGTATCAGGTTGAATGTGCTCCAGTTCCTCTCACAGTGGGAGGAACTGGTGCTCTGGTTCAGTATCCTGATACCAATGGCCGCAAGTGGATTCCATCCACTCCTGGTGTTCACCTGAACCCACCACTCAGCTGCAAGAAAAACACAAGAGAAAAGGAAAACAATTAGCCCATCATCACCATAACTTATATGAAAAGAAAAGAAATTCCTCATCAAACTATTACTATACCAGGTGACACTTTGTCAACTGAATATTTCAGTCGACATTCGAGTATACACCGACCCTCATCTTGTACTTCTGCATCTGAAACATTTAAAAAAAAAATTAGTTGCCTGGTAATGCTAGTCCAAGGTATTTAATGAACTCTAACTTACTTCTATCTCAGCCTCTATCCTGTCCTGCTGAGATCGGCACAGCCGCTGGATAACTGCAAGTGTACCCCGCATCACCTCGTTGTCGTTCACCACCTGTCCTCCATATTGGATGCGGGGGTTCAAAAAGTATCCTGGAAGATTTTATTAGTTATCACTGTGCATATAAGACAATTATACAGCAACAATAATTTTTTAACCAAGTTACCTGCAGCATGGACATCGTGGTGCAAGGTCTTGTCCCATCGGTCATCAATGATCTTCCACCACTTTTCGTAACCTACGGAATTTTTTTCTTTAATTTTCAGCTTTGCCCGGTCCATAAGATCATACAATGTGCCCATCTGCTCCCTGTCATCTGAGTCTACCAACCTCAAGACAACTACCAGTGGCTCAATGATTGCCAAAGAGTAGGCAATCCTCTCCCAAAACCTCTTGTCAGTGATCTGGTTCTCAGACCTGACAAGAATCTCAATCGCTCTTTTTGTCGTACGGGTTGTCCACCATATAGTTGTAATACTCCTCGGTCGTGTGAACCTAACCAATGCATGCCCGTGCCGGTGTAAACTCTCCAACGCAATGAAGTTCGTGGCAAATCGTGTCGGACCGGGCCCGACAAGATCGTGCCCTCCCGCGCGAGATCTCATGATATGTAGGAGGCGGGGATGCGAATAAATAAAAGATGTGATCGTCTGTGCCTGCCTGACAAGTGTAGATACACCATCCTCCTTGCCTATATCCTCTAAAATGAGATCTATGGAATGTGCTGCACAGGGCACCCAGAAGATGTGCTTCCTCTTCTCCATCAACTTCCTACCAGCCGCCTTATATGATGGTTCGTTGTCAGTGACAATCTGAACCACATTGTCCTCCCCGAGCTCCTCCACCACCCCATCCATCAGAGAAAAGATGAAGTCGGCATTTTTTTATCTTCCCAGAAGCATCTACCGACTTCAAGAATGTAGTCCCCTCAGAACAGTACACCAAGAAGTTTATCATACTCCTCTTGGTGATACTTGTCCACCCATCGCACATGATTGTGCAACCCCTCTCCTTCCACACCAACTTGAACCCGTCCATCCACTCCCTCAACTCCTGGACCTCCTCATCCAGGCCAGCGCCGTATATGTGTCTGCTGCCGGGGCTTGCAAACCGGTCCGGCCCGCTCACCCACGGCATCCACCATCGTCCGGAAGTACGGGTGGTGAGCTGCGTGTCTTGGGATGCCTACATCGAAGTTAAAAAAAAATGGGATCAGGGTAAAATTAAGTTTTAGTAAATAAAACAGGCATAATGTCAAATTTAATTTAAAAAGTGATACCTGCATATAAAAACCATTTGACAATGTGGCGAACGGCTCTCTTTGCAGCCGTTCCTGTAGCCTTCACCCATTTCATTGCCTGCTTTATCCCCATCTGCCCATCACTCTGTTTCCTAAATAAATACTCGTCACTCGGTGTAAATCGAGTGCTGGTAGAAGTGGAACGGCGGTATGGCTCCTGTCTCCTGGGGTCAGGCTCTCGGTCCCGAGTAGGGCGAGCCGATGCTGATCGGCCCAAAGCGAGGTCAACTCTGGACACAGACCCTCCTGCTCCCCACCTCCTGACCTCCTCCTCAGCAACTGCATGCTTGCTGGCGTGCCTAGTACGTCTCGGCTCGAGTCCGCGGACTCGTCCTCGCTACGGCTCCGGCCGAGCCGCCGCCTTCCCCTTGCCTTTCCCTTTGGAGGTAGGCGAATCGCGGTCCCTCCTCCTCTCGAGTAGCTCGTCCCGCAACTCCTCCCTCTCGCTCGATCCGAACGACCCGTCGAGAGGCTCTACCCGTCATGTATCCTCTCATCTCCTCACTCTTCTCCCCGGGCACCTTGTCGCATTTCTTTACATTCCCACCGTTCGCAATATGTTGTTTCGGCGGAACACCCCCGTCCATCTCCTTCCCACACCACTTGCACCGTACCCTCTTCCCGACTAGGTCTACCATATGCCCGTGTTCCCAACCCACGTCGGAAGCACGCGTCTGGTGTCGCGTCACCTTGATCGGCCATTGCTTAAATCTGCAAAAATTGTAAACAATGCACTAAAAATAATTAGATAACATACAAATTGTTTTAGACGCTGTTCGGGTAGCAGACAACCCAAGAAACACACCATTCGGTATGTTTAAAGGGTTACGTATTTGCCGGAAATCAACGTACGGGGTATCCGAAATTTTTCCCGTACAAAGAACATCCAATCGTTGTTCAAACAACTTGAGCGGAGTTATTCGATCACAAATCACCGAGTTTAACTCTACTCGGAGTCGTCGGAAACGTGTAAAAATAGGCGTACGGGATATCCGGATTTTTCCCGTGCAAAATGGACATATCCGGATAGTTCAAAACTTAAACGAACTTGTTCGGACAGAAATCGTAAAGTTTAACGACACTCAAACTCGTCGGAAACACGTAGGAATGGACGTACGAAGTTTTGGCGAAGAAATCTTACCAAAAACCTTACAAAGATCGAAGAAGAGGTTGATTCGATGCCGATCCGAGCTTGAATCGGCGGAATCCTTTGAAGAACGAGCTTGGAATCGCCGGAATCGCCTGAATCGCCCCTGGAATCGCCGGAATCGGTGGAATCGGGCCGGAATCGACCCTGGATCGACGGAATCGGCCGGAATCGACGGTGGATCGACGGAATCGAGACCGGAATCGCCGGAATCGCGCCGGAATCGCCTGCGCTTCCTCCTTCCGCCGCGGGATCGACCGAGGCCAGCTCTGCGGGTCGATTCCCGGTCCAGAGTGAACCGGGAATCGAACCGGGGCCGGGTCAACCCGGCCTTCCGAAGAATCGGTCGGATCGACCGATTCCACATGGAATCGGTCGGAATCGGATCGATTCCGACCGATTCCAGGCGATTCAGACCGATTCCGCGGAATTCTTCCCGGAATCGGTCCTTCCGCCGGGAACCGATCCGATTCCAGAATCGGTCGGAATCAGACCGATTCCGTCGATTCTGCAATCAATGAGTAGTATTGAATTCTCTTACACCAATGATTGTCCTCAATAAGATGCTTCATCTTATCTAGGATCTCAAATTGGTTCATTCTACCATGTAGGTCAGCTATATACATGATATACTCTTAAGTATGAATGAATCTTTTTAAATCATATTGGTGTCTATACAAACTCTCCAATGTAACGAAGTACGTGACAAATCTGGTTGGACTATGTCGCACTAGATCACGACCATTGGTATGCTCTCACATGATGTATAGCAATCTAGGAAGACCATAACGAAAGATGTAATCAACTGAGTTTTACTCACTAAGGAGCTTATAAATGGTTCCTTTTCAAAATCCTCCAACATCATATCGCTAGAATGTGCCGTACAATGTACCCAAAAAATGTGTTCTGATATCTATTAACTTCTTCTCTGCAACCTTATATGAATCTTCATTATTAGTCATAAATTAAACAATGTTTTTCTTACCTATTTCCTCCACAATATCGTTGATAAGAGTAAACAGCTACATTCTTGATCTGGCCAGATGCGTCAATACTCTTCAAAAATGCCGTGCCCTCGAAATAATAAATAAGAAAGTTTATCATGGATCTCTTCGTCATTCATGTCCATCTGTCGCATATGACGGTGCAACCCCTTTCTTTTCTGACTGCTTTAAATCCATCTATCCATGTGGACCATTCATCAACCTTTGCATCCAACCCACCCCCTTTTCAAGTTAGCCCGATAGATGATCAGTTGGACATCAGATGTAGCAAGATCAAAGCCCGAAGTATTTATCAATGTCAGAACATTATTGCAGTAGGAAAAGGAAAAAGATGGAAGAATCTGGAAATATACATACATGATATCTTCTTCAATCTATCCCTCATAGGAAGCCAATTGTCCTCCAGAATACCAAGGAACAAGACCCCGATAGGTCTAACACTAGGGACAGGCCACCGTTGCAAGAAGGGAAGAAGAAGAGAAAATAAAACTAGGAACCAGCTTCTCTTGGTGTCGGAATTGCCGAAGTATACTGTTATATAAAGTATAAACCAATAGACGGTTTGAGTTTGATTAGGAGTCAAGGTCTCAAGGGCCGGTCCGAATCCTAGTTAGCCTCCCATGGAGTTGCACCACCATGAGATAAACCCTCTACTTGAATTATTCAACTCATGTGAAGATTACCTAATGATTGCACAATATCCAAGGGCTATGATTGTCCCAATCATTAAGTTCTATATCTTCGCCTTAATGGATCCTTAACAAGGCCTAGATCTCATGTAAGATATTAATGGCCATGATTGAAGGTTATGCAATAAGATGACAAGATGAGAATAGCGCATGATCCAAGGGTTGTGATTTCTCCATTAATTAAGTTGTGAATCCTCACCTTAATGGGTCCTTAACATGATAATAGATCCTCTTTGATTATGATAGACCATAATTAAATATGATGATGATGGAATATAGGCGCAAGAGCCTGATGGCTAGGATGTATTTAAGAGCTAAGTAATGGTTCCTATCTCTAATGGGACCTTAATAGGACCCGGATCTTACTTAAGTAATGTTTGGATATGAATCATATGATTGAATGATAATTAAGTAATAAGGACATCATAGAACAATATTTAGATCACATGTGGAAGAGAAGATGATCATGAGAAATCATTTGTGTAAGAACCAAGGGATGATATCCTATGTTTGGAATTAAATCCAATTGCAATGGTTAGACTTATATTGATAAGTTGGTAAGATGACCTTTTGCACACAATTTTTAATTGATCCTAAAATATAGGATCAGTGGTCAATTAAACACCATTGGATCTTACTCTGCATAATGCTCCAGTAGGGTAAATTGGGTAACTGCCAGTGCCAGGAGTTTCTAATGAATAAAATCTGCCGATGGGAGCACCCCCACCTCGCAGCCATTGGGATCATTCACATAACAGGTCATATCCGCACGCATAGGGCTAAGTCAAAGCCCACATCAGAAGTTCCTACAAACTAGAAAGTGAGGTGGAAGAAGCACATGTTCCCCCCCATCCGGGCTATGACCGGGTCTTATTCCCATACACAGCTAATAGGAGAACACCAGCAATGCAAGGAGCCTCAATAAATATAAATACAGGGAAATAGGGAGGATATGGCCAATTATTCCTCCCACTTTCCCCTGCCATCATGCACAAGCAAAATTGCCCTGATCAGTACTGATCCTTTTTCCATTCCTCTATATAAGGAAGATGATGTAACCTCAAAATTCTATTTTAAGATTTTGATTTTGGAAATTCATTTTCCTGTTTGAATTTGAATTAGATTTTAGCTTATTTGATTCTGGGGGATTTTTAGATTTCATGGATTTGACAATTTCTGAATTCTCTTTTATGCAACTTTCAAATTTACGTGAAATGATTTGGGTTGGTTTTAAATTTGAATTTTCTCACCGGTTTAAGTGGTTTGGGACTACCTGATTGCAGATTAGTTTAAATTGTGGTTTAGGAACTGAATTTGCTCAATCAATGAGTCTGATTTGGAAAGTTTTAATTTATCTTGGTGCTTAACAGGTTGTAGATTAGCGTTATCATCTTCTGACTTGTGTAATTTAAATTTAGGAGATTCAGATTTGGAGCGGGCATAGGAGTTTCATGATTGCAATCTTTTCTTTTAAATGTTCTGATTCCAGAAATTTCACACATCTTGGTTTGCTGATCCTCTCAGAACCTTTTCAACTTTTCATCTTTGAATATGAAGTTCGGATTTCAAATCTTTGGAGTTCAGATTTACACATGCTTCAGATTTTTACAAGTTCTGCATGTTTCAACTTTTTTTAAATTCAGAGATCTTTCAGATTTGGAGTTTTTTTAGTTTCCAGATGTTTTACATGTTTCAGATTTCAAACCTCCAGATATCAGATTTTGTGGAGTTCAAATCTCATATGTTTTAGAGATTTCCAGATTTGAAGATTCCAACTTTTAGATTTTGAGCTTTTCAGATTTACACATTTTGGTTCCTTCAGGTTTTGCTTGAAAATTGCAGGTTTATGAACTTCAAATTTTTGATCTCGGCTGCAGGTTTGAGCTTCAAATTGCGGATTTTATTTGAAGGTTTCAATCTCAAATTCTGGACTTTACATTTTCAGGCTCTGACTTCTGATTTTCAGGTTACGTTCCAGATTCCAGGTTTTTTTCAGATTTCAAAATCTATCAGCTTTCAGATTTTTTTATGGCAATTCCACACATGACAGTTTTAGATTTCAGATTTTGTCCGTTCTAGATTTTCAGATTTTTAGATTTACTTGAACTTCAGAATTCTTTTACAGATCGGTCTTCAAAGTTTGAATTTTCAGATTACATGGATTTTATGGTTTGAATCAGGATAAATGTTCTTATACATTTCAGATCTTAAATTGCAGACTTTGTATGTTTTAGGTTCAGATTTTTTTATTTCAGTTTCACAGGTTCATTTCCAAATTTCAGATTTTTACAATTTTCAGATTTCAGGTTTGTTTGATTCCTGTTGTCTTGCCTTCCAAAAGTTTCACATGGCTGTCCTCTCCTTGTAGCATAAATCTATTGCACCGAACATGATTTTTTCCCCTTGTTCTCTCAGTATGAGACAGTTTACAACTTGACCGGAAATTCAGTCCCTTGAGTCCTTAATGAACTTGCCAATCCATGGGCGGCATGTACCCGGTCTTGATAGACTTATGGGCATCCCCCACTATTTTTGATGATTTCACTAGCATATGACCAGCATGATGGCATATTGATTATGCTCTAGCCTTACATAGCTTAATGAATATGGTAAGACATTGGGGTCATTTTAACGACCTTTGTATGTCTACCTTAAAAAAAGAGGGACAAGAGGTGGGTTTAGAACCGGCCTCTTGGTTACCCTTTGTTTTGAATTCTTTTAAGTTGAGCCGAAGCCATGAGATGGGTTTAGAACCGGCCTTATACTTGTCTCGGTTTGTTTGAATTAAATAGTTTTTTATTTAAATTTATGTTTATTGTTTACTTTATTATTATTTTTGAATTAACTATGGGTCAAGAGGTGGGTTTAGAACCAACCTCTTGGTTACCCATTTGTTTTAAATTCTTTTAGATTAAGCCGAAGCCATGAGATGGGTTTAGAACCGACCTTATACTTGCCTCGGTTTGTTTAAATTAATTAATATATTTTTATTTAAATTTAAATTAATTGTTTCTTTTAATTTTTTTTTACTCCATTGAACTACTGTTCATCCAGGTTTACTGGGCCTTCGGCAGCATTACGGCCCATCGCGGCCCATCACAGCCCGGCTCTGCGTAGTCTCCGCCTGACCGCGCGATCTTCTTTTTTTTTACCTTTTTTTTGTGGGCCCCACGGTGTTTTCCACCGTGGACATAAGGGGGGGCATTATTTCCCCCACCCCCCTGGGCATTGTTCCTCCTCGACGATGTCCGGCGCTCGATCGCGGCGGGAGTCGAGGCTGACGGCTGGAAGAGAAGGGCTCGGCAACAGCAAAGGGCTTAGAGAGGCTTCCTCTGGCTCGTCTAAGAGGAGCGGGGACCTTCGACGACGACGACGATACAGGAGGCTAGGGGCTCCAACAGCCTTCACGGTGACCTGCGGAAGTAAACACAGCGGCCCCGGCCAAAGAAGAAGAAGACCTCGACGGTCCCAGCAGCTTCGGTGGATGGTCCAGGCTCCTCCGACACTTCCAGCAGGAAGAAGAAAGCCACCTCGTAACCTTGAGAGCTCCGGTGGAAGAAGAAGAAGACCTTGGCGACGCGAGCCGGCTCCGGCGGGAAGAAGAAGGGTGGCTCGGGCCGGACGGGAAGTTCCGATACTTCTTCTAGCCGCTTCTCCTCTTAACGCTCTCTTCTACTTCTCAGAAATCCCTCAACTTCCTTAAAGTCTCCAATGTCTGGCTTACCATGCCCCCCGCACGACGGGCCCTGGTAGGTTTTTTATATGCCCCTCGGTTCTCCTTCTCCCGTTGGGAAGCTTATCGAACAGGACTTCCGACCTCGAGCTGGACTCGGAGAGGTTCGAGATTTGTGGGATTGGCTTCCCTCCTCTTCTCCAACTCTCTCTGTCGCGTCGGAAACTTCCGTAAAGTAGGATTCTGCTCCGAGACGGACTTAGACAGGTCCATAATCCACGGGATTTGGCTTCTCTTACCTTAATGGCTTTGACAGACTCAAATATACCTGTTTAGGCAACCTTCTTGCATTCCCGTAAGACTCCCTTCCCTCGGGTGAGTCTGGTCTAACGTGGGAAGCGATCGGAAACCGATTTGGTCGTCGAGGCCTCTGCTTTCTTTTTCCTCTTTTTTTTTGTTGCTCGGTATGGCTTTCTCCTGCCATATTTCCACATCTATGAGGATTCGTTCCCCTTCTTACCCTATCTGACAGATTTTTTCCGCCATTGCTAGGCGCTGCGGGATTCCATCGGGCAATCCCAAGTCAGCTGGTCGATCAACTTGTAAGCTCCTCTCTTCTTCTTCTTCTTCTTCTTCTTTTTTTTAACAGAGGTGCCCATCCCCCACTATAGCCCCACTGGTAGCTTCGACTCAGCTTTATACAAGTTCTACACTTGGGCATGAAATAAGTGTTTTATTTGTCACCTCGGCTCCTTTTTTTTGACAGCATTATTAGCTAGAATTCAGCTATTCAGAGGATTGGTTCCTTTAGTTTAATCAGATTTCATTTTAGAAGGAGGTGTCTTCCTTGTCTCTCTTTTCTTTCCCCCCTTTTTTTGTAAATATAGGTGTCAACAAGTACCCCCCACGGGGGATTTCCTAGAGCCAAGAGGCGTCGGGGAATTGCCCGTGCAGAACATCATCTTTGTCATTGCATTTCATTTGTTTATTTGCATTGCAATCTTTTGTTGATGTCGTTTTGTCTCTCAACAGGCATATTATGGGTAAGCAAGGTATTCCACGTGCCACTACCCATCAGCGTGATACTAAAGTTGGGAATATTTCGAGCGACACTTGTCCTTTTTCTGAAGGTGGCCATTTCATCTCATCACTTATGCCGACTCCCAGCCGTTTGTCTTCAAGTAAATTTGGACAGCATGACTACCACTTGGCAGCCCAAGAACATTTAGGAATCATACCCGACACTGGATAGGTAGATCTTCAGCTCATTTAGCATGGGCATGGGCATTTTGTGTATAACTAGCCAGCTCACTATCCAATTCCTTATCCTTCAGAGGAAGCACTATTAGAGTTTATTCGGCGCCCATCTCCCTTGGCGAAGGTAGACACTACTTGTATGTCTTCAGAAGAGAAGCATCGGCTAGAATGCGCCTTGCTGCGGGACTGAGACACTTTGCAGGGCACGGTGATATTCTCATACCCATCTTTTCCCTTGGGTTTGCTTCATCATCAGCGCAGTCCTCTTCGCCATCAGCTAGGCTTATTGGATGAGTACCAGGATGAGTATTTTATTTCTTACAATTTCCAGCCTGAGATATGGAAGTTGAACAAAGCATGCTATTCTGACTGGTCCAAGAGACGCAGTGGTCTTTTCTTGTTGCCGAACAATTCCCGCTTCAGTGAAGAGGGCTATGATAGACATTGCATGCTTGATGACATTTTGGCCCATAATGTGGACAGCTGGTATGGCCGCTTATTCGTGGAGCGTTCCCATTGTCCACGACTCGGAGCATGTGAGTGGCTTGAGTACATTCTGGCTAACTTTGACACCTGTTTGGAGCGGATTGGCTTGGGCAGTGCAATTGGCGCTGCTCTATTTTTGGATTTTTCTCATTTTTCTTGATTTTTTTGAATTTTTCAAAAAAAAAATAATAAATTAGGGTCGCGACCCGGTCCAACCGGGTTGGCCTGGGGGTCTCGCGACCCGCGACCCAACCTTCCTTGCACATAACCAGCATAATCCATACGAAATCCAAATGTGATAGTCAAATCTGAGTTTTGTAATCCGAAAACTGTCAATATAATAAAAAATGCTTGGATGTCTGAAATCTCTAAAATCAGAAATCCTTAACATAAATAAATGAGATCTGGCGATAAATCTGTAAGGTGGTAGGCTTAATGAAGACCCTGACCAATTGATGTTCTCAGAAGTAGGAACAATGCTATATATATAAACATCTAAATGCAAATTTCAGATTTAAATGGATTAAGGGAATACCCTGAACTGTTTTCAGATCTGATCGTATACATGAGCATAGGAGACTAAATCCAGTATGTGGCAATTTGGGACACACCTAGGGACCGAACCCATAGATCAAAAAATGTTCAGAACTTTTACGCTGTGAGGTGTTCACCAATTTGCCCAGCCGAGAGGGCCAGTGTGATAGTCTGGGAGTCAGACTCTAAATAAGTGACTCCGGAGATGCTTAATCCTAGTATATTTATGAATGAGGACCAGGTGAGAATACGGATGATTATGTGAAATCCTGCAAGTCCTAATGGCCTGTCTCAAAATGCTAAAGATACGAGGGCTCTGAAATGTCATGCCTAAACCAAAAACTGTGTCAATCTGCATGTCATAAGATCGCCCTTAAGATGTCAAATTCCCCGGATCTAAGTGCCTGATGATTCATACCCTAAAGGAAGGAACCTAATTCTAATGCTCAAATCAGATGAAATCTGATCTTAAAAATGATCTGAAAATGCCATTAAGTGAAGATGAATTGGAATTTGATCAATTCTAATATGAGGTGGCATAATATGAACACGAGTGAAATAACATTCATTAAGAATCAAGTGACCTCAAACTAAAATGGCTGAAATGAGAACTTCTTATATTCCAAGACCTCTGGCTCCAATTACGTAAAAGGGAGGGAATGGCAATCTGATTTTCACCAAGTCTAAAATACCAGACTTTAAACGAAGAATAGATGATTCTAAGTGCTTAATGTTAAGATTTAGAATAAAAACAATGATAATGATATAATCAGGAATACGTCTTAAATCCAATATCATAAAAAAATCAAAATTAAGTGAAATGTTCTCAAGTCTAAAATTCCAAGACTTGGATAAAAAAATGGGTTGAGAAGATATTATAAAAATTTGATTCCACCAAGTCTAAGATGTTAAGATTTAAATAAAAAAATTATGCTGAATCGGAATGAAGATCATATGATTAAAATTCAAAACACATAACCTCATAATGAAACTTGATCTGAAATATGTCTTTTCTACACCTCGGGTCCAAACTAGACTCTAATAATTGTAAACATGTCTTAATGTTAAGACCTTGAATTAAAAGAGTTAAATCTAGATTAAGAATAATCAGATACCATGAAAATCCAATTTTGCTGAGTCTAAATGATAAGACTTAGATAATAAAAAAATAGAGTTGTAACTTAAATTCAAACATAATTCCAAGGTAAATTTTGATTAGAATCATGTCCTTTTCAGACCCCAAATTCAAATTAATTCTAATAATTCAAAATATATCTTAATGTTAAGACCTTGAATTAAAAGAGTTAAATTCATATCAAACATGTTAAGTATGTTAAGAATCTATTAAGACATATAACCTTAAGATGTTGGAATCTTAAAATACATTTTCATTAAATCATAATGAAACACAAATTAAACTTAATATACTAAGTTTGCATTCCACTGAATTTATGGGATTATGACTCCCACGTGTGGTTATACTTTGTAGATGTATGTTTCCATATCTTTGAGTTGTTGTGATAGTTAATCAAAGGTATTTGAGTGTCTTGATGTAATTAACATTGGAAATTCGCATCTTCCGATAAAGAGAAGTCCAAAGACATTTTTATGAACCCTAAACCTTGGCATATTTATACTTTTATGCATATCATGTATTTTGTATTCCTATGAAATATCATGCATTTTCACAAGTAGTATGTGTTAGCCAAAGTTAATGAAAATTCTTTTCCCATATGAACGGAAATCAAAATGAATTTTCAAACCATATGACATATTTTTATATTGATGAAAACCATGAGGTTTAACATGCTGTCACCTAAATATGAAAAGCAAACACAACTGACAAACTAGAGTAAGTATACACCTTTTAGACATAGATGCTAAGTAGTAATAGTTATAACATATAAACTATACGCTATAAAAATTGAATAATTACTAAGGTTGTCAAGGCGACAAAGCAACCAAAACTTCCTTTGCCACTTAAGCGATGAAGTGCCTACTTAAGTGCCACTTAAGTGATAAGACTAATTGGAGTTGAGGCAAGTGGTTGGCCCACCAAGTACGTTAAAAAATCTTAACAACAAGGCATATAAAAAAAAGATGGGTCTCAATAACTTCTTCAAAACCAAAAAAATGAATAAAAAAGAAGATTTCAGTAAGCCAGGAGAATTCTACATAAAAATCCAGTCCTATTCCACCCGTTTGGGTAGAATAGGAGACTAGAACCCACTGATTCGCAGTCTAGCCGCCGCAATGCAGTGTCAAACTGAGTCTTCCCCACTTTTAGGCTGGGAAGAAGACTCGTACCAGGTCCATGGGACGTGATATCACATATCCGATGACTTATGCCCCGTTTGGTAACACTATGTTGGAACCTCAATTTTTGATAAAATTTCGGGAATTTATTTTCCTATTTTGATTTAACTTTTGACTTAGACTTGACTATTAAGAAAATATGTGGTATTTCATAATAGTATTAGCTAGGTCAGTGGTATGCATAAAAATATATGTTGAGATTATTAGGTTCTTTGAAAATTTGTTTTGACCTCTCCCCATCGGATGGTGCGAAGATCCGATGTTAATTACATCGAGAATACTCAAATACCCTTGATTAGCCGCCATAGCAATTTCGTAAATAGAAGACATACATCCGTACAATAAACATATGGGAGCAACAGCCACATACACTTGTTGGAATGCAAAACTTAGTGTTTTGAACTTTGATTTGATTTGATTTGTTTGAATTAAGTTTGTTGTTAAATTTTATTTTTTGGATTGATTTTTTTATGTCGAGGATTTTCAATAGGGTTTGAAATTTAATGGATGCTCAGTAATTTCAGATTTTTGATGGGTTTTGAATTTGAATTTTTTTAAGATTTGGGATTTTTCAAGATTTAAATTGATTATGACTTAGTGTCTTTTAGTTGAGTGATTTGGTTTCAACTTGATTTGGATTTGCTTTAAAAGTTTGATTTGCTATATTTTTTTTGTTTTTTTTTGTTTTAATTAAGACTTGATATCTTTTGGTTGAATCCAAATTGTGATTTTTGTTTAGGTTGCATTTCATTTAAATGTCATTTTAAGTTAGGATTTAACACATTTTTTTAATTGAGGATCTGTTCCACAATTATTTTTTGTTTTGGGTTTGATTTTGAGTTGACTTCGATTTTTTATTTGAGATTCTTTGCCATTTTTTATGTTGTGGAATAACTTAATGAATTGGTGTTTTGAATCTGTTTGGGGTATTTTGGTTTATTTGGCTATATTTTATTATTTTTATTGGGTTTATTTGATTTATTTTCTTTTAATTGGCATTTTGATTCATAAAATTTATTTTTTTATGTTTTGATTATCTGAAAATTATTTTTGAGATAAAAAAATTTATGTTGACTGGTTTGACCAGATTATCGTTATTTTCAGATTTATTTTATTATATATATTTTTTACATTCCTCCAAGTCTATGGGGTTTTTCATAAGTTCCAATGACAATAATGACATGCAAAATTCGAAATTCCATTTATCGACAAATTCGAATGCAAATTACATGTGGGGGACATAAAATGTCGTGTTTCCCATTGATAATTTCCCTTGGTCCTTGATGGACATAGGATGATCTTTCCTTGACATATTTCTCTCATTTTTAATTTAAGGGAAATTTTGGCATGACCTTCCCTTAAATTGATGAGATATACCTCCCTTAGTAGGTGGAGTTTGATACTCCCTACTTCGGGGGAAGGATCGGTAGAAGATGGGAGCTTGCCCATTTCCCCGTCCAGGATCAAACACGCCGGGGACATGCCCGAGTGCCCGTCCCTTGAGGTAACCTATGTGAAATAGGCTAGCTCTTAACTCTTTTTTTGTTTCAGATTTGATTAAAATTATATTTTAAGGCCTTGACGACCAACTTAAGTCTTTTGAGGCCCTGGCGGCCAGACTTGTCTTCATTAGGCCTTGAAGGCCTGAATGATCTTCAATGGGGCCCTGGCGGCCTTGCTGGTTTTGACCATAAACTGGCCCTGGCAGCCAGCTTCATGTTCAAGCACAAGTGGCCAGTCACCAACAACAACGTGAGGGGGGCTGTTCCCCTTGGTTCCTCCTCCTTGGGCAGGACCGACAGCAGCATCAGGTGGGGGACAGCATCCTGTGGAGGATCAAACTCCTTTCCTCTTCCTTGCGCAGCATCTCCAGCAAGTGAAACAACAGGTGGACCAACTGGACTTGGCATCTTCTGCCGGAACAATAGCGTGGAGCTTGACATCTCCTCCTAGGCGCACAAGAGACAACAGGGGCTTCCGTGGGCTGGCGTGGTAGATGCAGCATGGGCTGCTCCCTTCCTCTCCAGCATCAGGGAGAGAAGACTTCTATCGGCAGCATGGAGGCAAACCGGTAGCAGCCCCTCGGCTCCTCCTTGGCAGAAGTGACAGGAGAAGGCAGCAACAGCAACGTAGAGAACAGCCTTGATGGAGTTGACGCCACAGCCTTCTTCATCTCCTCCTTGGATCCATCCGACAGTGTTCGGTCTTTTTTTTCCACCGTTCTCCCCCTTGAGAAGAAGAAGAACCGCCAGCCCTCTCGTTATGTGCCACAAGTCCGTGGGAGAGAGGCACGTGGGAGAGTGGGAAGGGATGTGCGACAACATCTTTTTTGACCCAGTCATGTGCGGTTGCAGGAGGAGAGTGCGGCTGCAACATTTAATTTAATCTCCATCTCAAGGATTTAAATCCAACGGTGGATATTTAATCTTTTAGATCCAATCACGATAACAGATCATTTGATCATCCAATTCTAACCATTAATCATAGGTATGATCCATTATTTAAATTGAAAATACATCATGTCCATCGGATCTGTGCACCCTTCTCACATCGCATTGATGACTCGATCCAATAGTCGGTATTAATTCCGGATGGAATTAATTTAATTAACTTTGAAATTGACCGGAATAATCTAGAAGATGTTCTGATAACCATAGAAACTTGTGCTCAATCATGTCAATGGTTGATAATTCTCAACTTATCTAGGGATCACAGACTCGGTGAATTTTCTTGATCGGTGCAATCTCAGCCCTCGAAAAATTTGAAAATTGTATTTAAAATACAATTAAATATCTATGCACCAAAGCTTTGGTTTCTGTGTATTGATCTAGCTATTCGGAATTATTTGGACAGTTTTGCCCCTTGTCTGGAAGTGCATGCTGACTTAGTAATTTTTCAAATTTCGTCCATAACTTTCCGAATATGGATTGGATTGATGATCCGAGACCGGTGTTGTTCATCTAGAAGTCAGGTGGACTTTCTGGTGATGCCAGATGTTAATGGGCTTGTCTGGACTTGTCTGGGCCCAATAGGGACAAAACGGTCATTTTTTCATCCAGAGTCGGATTTTGACATTCAAGGCACCGTTGCGAAGCTCTCTGTCGAGACAATACTGTTGACACATTGGTTTGGTCATTTGGGCCCACCAAGCCAAGTAAAGACCACCTGGAAGTCCACTTTCACTGTTTTGCCCATATCTTGCCGAATACAAGTCAGATTTTTGATCTGACTTTAATGTTGCTCAATATGAAGCTTGGCGGACTTGATGATGCACCAAGATATTATCGGGCCTATCCCGAATTGTCCAAACCTACCAAGGGCGAAAGAGGTCATTTTACCGTTCGGGTACCATCCAAAATCGGATTCTGACATTCAGAGTACCGTTGCGAAGCCCTCAACTGATACAGCCCCATGGACCCACTTGTTTTGTTTTTCGGACTTGATATGCCCTTATTAAGGCCATTCAAAAATTGACTTTCAGTGTTTTCCTCATAACTTTTCAAATATGGGTCGGATTGTCGATCTGACTCTGTCATTGTTTATCTGAAAGTCAAGTAGACCTTTTGGTGGTGCCACTTTTCTTTGGACCTTCCCAGGTGCCCGAATCCCACAAGGGCAAAACGGTCATTCTTGTCCGGCTTGATTTTGACATGTGAGGCGCCGTTGGAAATGTCTTGACTAGTACAGTGCTGTGAGCCCACTTATTTTGTTATTTGGGCCCATTAAGCCTACCAAAGGCCATTCGGGAGTGTTTTCACCGTTTGACTCATAACTTGTTGAATTCAAGTCGGATTTTCGATCCGACTTCGTTGTTGCTCAAGTTTGAGCTTGACGGACAAGATGGTGATGTCTGACCGTTATCAAGTCATCATCCAGCTGGTCGGGCCCAATAAGGCTTATTGGGCCCATTCAGCCCGTTGGCCCTAAATGTGATGAAAAGTGGATCACACTTACCTGTTCAATTTTCTTTCATGTATTTTGCCCAAAACTTGCTAGTTCTGGATGTCATGACATTTTTTGGGTGCCAACACACTATTAGACACCTCTATCGCTATTAATTTTAAAATTGATATTGATGGTAATCACCTCGAGGTGTTTGGCTAATAGTATCAATTTTGAAATTTATAGTGCAAATAACACATGTTATGTAATACAAGTGTCAACTTGTATCAATTTTGATATTGATACTCTATCTTCTAGAAATATCAATATCAATACTAATATAGTATCATTTTTGATACTCTAACCAAACCGGCCATTAAGTCATCATATCCATATTATCAAGTCCAATGGACCCAACAATAATGATAGTGCGGGGAAGATAGTGGATTCCAGCAGAAATTGATCAATTCCACCAGAACTAAGCAGTCAAAGCGACCGCTTCAGGCACTTTACCGCTCAAGTAGCCCAAAGGGGTCACTTTTTTAAGGTATGATAAAGCCAACCTCCAATTTGTGCCAAAAAAATGCTTTGCCACTTAAGTGGCACTTAATCGGCTGCTCATCTTTGTTAAAAAGTTGGGGCAGATATGGAAGGGTTAAAGATGCAACATTTTTCAATATAATCTATTAATTTAAGTATGTATAAATATATGATTTATATTTCTAGTGACTACATCGAACAAAGTAATGCAATTCACACGTACACCAGCATCTGTGCCCTATATGTGCTGAAAGTATAGTACCAAAACAACTTCTTTACTCTTCAATGTCTAAAAAACTGCACTTACACATTAAGAGTCTTAACTGCCTCGCTAACTGCGTGTAGTTGCTGAATATATACGATTACTTCCAGCATAAATGTTGTTGAATGAGAATGTTAAAGAGGATATATGGTCATACTAGATTAGATGGTATATGTAATAAATATATTAGAAAAATGTGATAATTGCAATAATTGTAGACATTGAAAAAAATAGAGATTGAGATAATTTAACAATATTAAATAATAAAGATCCAAAATATTAAAATAGTATAAACAAAAAAGGATGTGGTAAACCTAAGCTAACATAAAGGAGAGTCATTCAACATAATTTATATAATTTAAATATTGTTGAAGAAATAACTAAAAATCGACAAGAGTGGAGAAAGAGAATACATATGATAAACCCTAAACAACTTGGGATTAAGACTAGAGTTGTGTTGAGACCTAAATGGTGAGCATATGAGCGAATCAGCATC
This sequence comes from Cryptocoryne crispatula var. balansae, assembly GCA_036172225.1. Classification (NCBI taxonomy): domain Eukaryota; kingdom Viridiplantae; phylum Streptophyta; class Magnoliopsida; order Alismatales; family Araceae; genus Cryptocoryne; species Cryptocoryne crispatula. The sequence continues at coordinate 40,450,447 of CM069922.1, read as the reverse complement.
TAGAGCTGATTAAGTTCAAACAAAAGTGACCTTAGTCTAACCAATAACCATAATCAACAAGGATATGAGTCATATGACCCATGTCTATTCAGGAACTCTTTGAACAAGAAAATATAAGAAAACTTTTAAAGCTTAATTCATTTAAATATTCAACCTGTAGTATGTAACAAAAAGAGGTATATGCAAATAGGTAAAAATGAATAAGGAAAAGCAAGTACCTTAATATCTTCCTCTGTGTAAGGCTTCTCCCTTGACCTGAATCAAAACAGGCGAACATTTCTTAGGATCTAAGCAGAATGCTGATAAGAAAAGTATGTGGCGCATTTGTTTCGTGTCTCCTATGCAACAGAGCCCATAATAGCACTGTGAAAACAAGTTGTAAAGAAATAGCATTAAGCTTTCCCACAAACCGACTTACCTAAGAACACCATGCCAAAAATGCACATACACATGCGCATGTGAGTACACAAAGCATAGAGTATCTTGCAAAACAGGGGAAAAGTAAGGCCCAGTGTCACACTGCAACCTGGCCTCAACATGATACACATAATCATTGGTTGGATAATTTTCAATATCCATCACTTCAAAATTTTATACGTAAGTTCAATTTTTTATAAAATTTTGTGCATAATTTCAAAATATAGAATTGCATATAATTTGTTCTGCATTATTTCTGAGAGGAGTGTTTCTGAAGTTAGAATTAAACCATCATGAACTAAGCCTTTGAAGCTATCTTTAAAGCCATATTTTTCATATATCAAACTTTGTAGTACAAGATAATTAGTTGCAGAAAGTGTAGTGCTTGGTCAAATTAAATCACACCCACAACTTCTTCACTTGATCAATAACCTAATCATGATTATATATGAAATGTGTGATTATCTATAGCTTTCTTCACCATGTTATTTTTTTGCCACATATTCAAATATCAAATATATACAAGATGCAGCAGATGGAGACTAGAAAAGAAAAGACTATATTTTGCTGATAAAAATGCTTCTATCTTTTTGTAATTGCTAGTGTTATATGTTATAATTTATACAATTCTGTTCTTCCCAACTTCTTTCATCCTACTTTAGTTGCATAATATACTTGGGATTTGTATCTTTACCTGTGATATCAACTGAATCTAAACGTATGACATATCCTACACTATAAATTATGAAGTTAATCTAGACATTCTTGTTGGTCTTATCTATCAATTATATAAAAGAGAACCACCATATATAAAAGAGAACCACCATACAAAAACATGGTCATGTGGTGAGTCCTCCTAAATATATGTTATAAATATATTTAGATGAATTAGTTGTGAAATTTTAAATACAAATAGAAAAATTATACTATTTAACGCAGATTGCAAAGATCTGATGAAAGCTCAACATCGGGCCATGACCAAGTGCATGTATAGATACCTGTCAAGGCCCAGTACCAAGTAATGATCTAACATTTCATTGCCACTGTAGCTAGGGTTTAATCCAGCTCTGTGACCTCCGTGTTCCTTGTAAGATGTGCCTGTCCAATACCAGTCATCACGTTGGAAATGTTGATGATCACCACTAGGATCATTTTTCCTCCAACTCTGGTAGCCTTTCATGTGCTTATTTCTTGCACTGTTAAATACACTTTGCATTTTCTTTATTCTCTCCTGAACACAAAGATATGGAATTATTATATAATAACAGAAGCAGAAGCAACAAGAAGAAAAAAAACAAACGGAGAATTTGCAATTGCAAAAAAAAAAAAAACAGGATATGTATCTCAGTACATAGAACCTTATCTTAATTGGAAAACAGAAGTCAGCTTCTCTCTCACACACACTCTCTCACCACATAAGAGGCCCACTATTGAAACCTCATTTTTTTAAGAAAAAATTAGAAAATTGTTATTATTAGGTATGCATCATTATTAGAAAATACATGGTAAACCATAAGAGTAAATAAGTTGGGTGGTATGAGAATATAGGAACTCACAACCTGAGCTATAAAACATTCCAAGTATTGACAAAGGAAAACTCCAGTCTTGAAAGAGTTGAACCAGATTTTTTTATTTTTGACATTATAAAGTGAGTTCTTTGTAGTTTCTTTTGACCTCTCCCTACTAAACTTGCCATATTTTAGTGTTAATTATATCGAGCGATGACTCAAACATCCTTGATTTATCGTCATAACAACTTCTTCACAGAACTATTCACCCATGTAGAAACTTGGAGGCATATCAACATGGCCTAACAAACTTTATATGCTTCTTTATGCGGAACGGAGCTGCAATATCCATTGTAATGCTGATCCACCACACTTCTACTACGTACTGATATCGTATCACCAAACAAGTCCAATCGCATGGATTCCACCATCGACAAATCTGAACCAAAACTCAAGTTGAATTGCTCGAACCACACTGGCATCATGAATTGCAGAATCGGCTAATCCGGATTGGGATCAGCCGATTCTTGGATCGGATCAGTCCCAACGATTCAATTCTGGGGGAAATCAGTGATTCATACCTGAATTCTGGCTAGATCAGTCGGAATCGACAGGATCTCCTAGGATCAGTCTGATCCAGCTAGATCAGACCGTGGATCGCTCGATCCACAGGACTCTGGAAACATCTGGAATCAGATTGATCCAGGACCGATTCTAAACTGATTCCTAGATCAATCCCCCCCAATAAGGGGAAGATCGACCCAATTCTCCCCCCTCCTTCAAGCCCTTGCAGTCCCCCCCCCGGCGATCCTCCTTGGTGGACCACCGATCCCCCTTTCTAGCAAAGAATCCCCCCTAAAATAGGTGGTTTTTGGTCCCCCCCATCCTTGCTTTAGCCCCCCCCCCTTCGGCCCTTCCAACTCCCCTGATACCAACTCAACTCAACTAAGACCTTTATCCCAAATTACTTGGGGTCAGCCATATGGATTCTCTTTCTCCACTCATATCGATTTTGTGTTATTTCTTCAGAGATATTTAAACCATCTAAATCATATTGAATTACCCTCCTCCAAGTTAACTTAGGTAATATTTTCTATCTTTCTAACTGAAGCCTCTTTAGGTCTACGTTTAATATGTCCAAATCATCTCAATCTCTCTTCTTTCAATTTGTCTACAATTCTCGTTACTCCTACATTTTCTCTAATACATTCATTCCTTATTTTATCTAATATAGTATGACCACTCATCCATCTTAACATTCTCATTTCGGCAACACTTATTTTAAAAGTATGTTTTTCTTTTATTGTCCAACATACTTGTACGATAAAATTTTTCTTTCAAGTTTAATGAAATTTTACGATCACATAGAACCCCTGAAGCCAATCTCCACTTCATCTAACCTGTTTTAATCCTATGATTAACGTCTTCATCACATTCTCCAACTTTTTGAATAATGGATCCAAGATACTTGAACAGAGTTTTTTAAGACAATATTATCCCATCTAAACTGACGTCCTCACCTACTTATCTTTGGTTTTCATCAAAGTTACAATGCATATATTCTATTTTAGTTCTACTTATCTTGAAACCTTTAGTCTCCAAATATTTCTCCACATTTCTAACTTTCTATTCACTCCTTCTTGTATTCCATCTATCAATACGATAGCGTCTGCAAATATTATACACCAAGGTATATCATCTTGTATAGTCTTCGTTAATTCATTTATAACTAATGTAAAAAAATAAGGACTTATTGCAGACCCTTCCAACTCCCCTAATACCACCATAAAAAAAAATTATTCGGGGGGTGCTTTCCCCCTGATACCCCCACAAGGGGCGCTGCCCCCTTGACCCCTACAACTTGACCACGCAAGTCGATCCACAATTCCCAAGTGTTTGTTTCTAATAATGTAAACATATTAACATATTTCACTATCACTTATACTATCACATATTTATACAAGATTCATAATTATAAAATATGTTATATACTTAAATTTTATAAAGATCTATTTTAATTCTTTTCTCTCTCTTATATGATAGTTTGTACTTATATGACAATTTCTTGAAATGAACTTATTTTGTATGGCATTGTTTGGTATAATGTCATCCACAATTCCACATTGTTTTTCATTTTTTAAAATTTTTCTATGATTTTTTCTGATTTTTTATGATTTTTTGAAAATTCTTATGATTTAAAAAAATAAAAAATTTAGCCGATCTAGGATCGCCCCTTCATCCGGAGGATCAGCCGATCTGGATTTTGGATCGGATCAGATCGGTGGTCACTGATCCTGATCCTGCGATCCTTGATTGGCTTAATGTTGACCTAGTTGCACTTGTGCTGAATAGTACAAACTGTAATTGTGTTGAATCCGATTAAACCGAGCCAATCTGAACTCAAGCCAAACTAAACTGACCAGAACGAACCAGTTAAAATCAATCTGAACGAATATATTCAATCTTAAACTGGATTGAATCTGGCTAAGTCGGTTGACCCAAATCTGAACCAGATGCGGCAGTTGAAGACCTAGACTGGGTTGTCTAGATGGTCCGAGTGAGTCATAATGCAGGTACCTTTTAGCGGTGACACAGTTAGCCTTCTTTTGGCACCTTGTAAGTCGATGGGCACTGTTCATGTTACATAATCAGGGCACTGTTCACCCGATGGAGTTTTTTACTGTTGTTCCTAGTTTATTTTGAGTTTGGAGTCATTGTAGATATCCACGGAGGACCTTCGTCAGGCAGAGGAAAGGGGTGGTCAGGGATGGAGGGGGAGCTCGGGGAGGGTCAGGGTGCTCCAAAGGGGCGATGGAGAAAGCGGAGAGGGAGGGTGAGCAGCCGATGGGTCCTCTGGACCAGCACAGTTCCAGAACTTTCTTGAATGGCAGAGGATTTCTAGTGTTGGGGATCTTCAGACTTCAGAGAATTTCAGATATTTTTGGAATCCTGAATTTTCCTGTTTTCTGGATTCCTAAAAGTTCTGGCATTCTGAATTTTTGACTTTTTTTATTTTCAGATTCCATAGTTTTGCCGTTGCAAAATTCTCAGATTCCTACAGATTTTCCATGTTTTAGAATTTCATATTTCTCCCCTTTTTTGCATTCCTTCAAATCCGTGGGGCTGTTTAGGGGCTTCCTCTGACATCAACAATGCACTGAACATGGAATTTTTCATTCTTGAGTGTGATACTCCATGGCTCGGGGGCAAAGATGAGAAAGATGAGGGCCTGTTTTTGGTTAGGGGTACCCCATATTTTGCTTTCTTTTAATTCCCTCTGTTGGAGGATGGGATGACATGGGATCTCTCCTTTTTGCATTGACTCCCTTTATGCCACCCTTATAAAACGTAGAGACAGTCTATGACCAAACCCCAATTAGCCTTTTATTTTCCTTCTTTTAAGTTCTACCAAAGCATAGGGTACAGTCCAAGACCGACACCCAATTAGCTTTAATTTTTCATTTATTTCCAAGACATGCGGCCAATCTAAGACCAACCCCAATTAGCCTTGAAATGGATTTTTATTTAGATTTATTATTTATTAAGGAAGGCACAGTCCAAGACCAACCCTTAATTAACTTTGATTGTTGATTTATTTCCAAGACATTGGGGCATTGGGCTAATCCAGAACCAACCCCCGATCAGCCTTGGAATGGATTTTTATTTTGATTTATTAACGTATATGGCACAGTCCAAGACCAACCCCAATTAGCCTTAATGGGTTTGTTGTTTGTTTTAATTTAATTTTAATGGCCTCACAGGAGCTAGTTGGTATCCATTGGTCCCAATGGGCCTGCCTTGGACTGGATCTTCCATTGCTTGGAGTGCCTTTTACTTACATTGCTTCAGTCTTCATCTTGTTGGCCTGCCTTCTGAGAATATGCGCTTGTTGCTGGGTTTCTAGCCTTTTCTAACATCTGAACATGCTTCTGGTTTCGGGTCATTTTATGGGTACTCTGGTTTTCTGTGTTTAGAGTTTTCTAAGTATCTGGACCGTGCCAGGTTAGGATTTTCTGGGTTTTTGGGTTTGTTCTGGGCAGATTCTGGTTTGGGGTATTCTGACTTTTTCCAAGCTGGGAAATTTTATGGTTTCTGGGATTTTTTGAGCATCTGGGCTGATGCCAGGTTTCTGTTTTCTCATGGCAGACAGGTTTGGTGTTTGTTTAGGATGGCCGAGACTTAGTGTTTATGGGGTTTCAAGGCGCTGTGACAGGTAAGATGACGAGGACCAAATCGGACCAGATTAACTAATTATTTGGAGATGGCATCGTTCAGGTTTTAAGAAGACATCACATTTGATTTTTGTTAGTTAGTAGAACTAGCAAATAGTTAACTAGTTTATCCAGTTAACTCAAATGACAAGAAATATTTAGAATCTGTGTTTATAGAAAGTCAGCCTCATTATCATGATCCAACCCTCATTACAAAAGTTCATGAGCATCACTATGTATTTATATTTTATAATAATATTTTAAAACATATAGTGAGAATAATACTATAAAAAACAATATAGATATTAATTAGTAATAGTGACATTACTAATGTGATTGGCTTGCATAGTGCAATTACTAACAAAGACTCCTCTCCCATCCATATAAAATAAATAAAAATAGAAATTTTCATCTCAATCACTTAACCACTCACCCAGTTGCCTAATGTGACCAAGGTAAGAGGTATAATGTGAGGCAACTCCTCTCTAGCCTTGGTCGCCTTTTGGCTTTGACAATATAGGTTTAATGTATTCAAAAACAAATTGTCTAACAAAAACATAGTTGTAACTCAGATAGTAATTAAATGCTAGACAATGAAGATGGTCACTAATACATGATCCACATTTAATCAGTATGACAGCTTTAGGTGAAATGAAAAACATAAAAGTACAAGGAAACAAAGAAAAGTGTCTTACCGCTCTCTCCATTTCCTTTTCATACTGCTCTTGCAGCCTACGGCTATACCACTTCCAAGCCTCCTCTTTGAGGCCTCCGTAACTTGAAAAACTTTTCCACGATGTAAATGACTGAGCTTTGTACAACTTTTAATGCATAAAATTACGTAAAATGTCAAATGGATGAGTTCATTTACATACTACAACTAGAGCATAAATGTGGATGCAAACATTGACAATGAATACCTGAGCCCAAAAGAAACCAATAGACTTGCGGAGCTGACCTGCCTGCAACCTCAACCAATCAGATAATGCATACTTAAAATGTCCAAAATAAAGAATTAGCACTTGTCAAATATGCAAGAATTGTTCATTCTGAATCAACCCAACAGCCTAGAGAAAATAGAAGAATGCAAGAGTACACAAGTGATCTAATAAAGGCAATAACCTAAAAAAAATCTGTCAAGACATTATGCAACATACTCCCAGCTAAAACCAGCTGATAGGAAATAGGCAATGGTCTCAGTCAAGCTATAACACCCATAGATAAAAAAAGCCAGGAAGGGGCTGGACCGCTGGAGGAACAGCATGCCTTGAATTTAGCAGATACCAATGGAAACTTAATGCGGTAGAAGAAAGATGGAGAAAAGAAAATTAAACTTAAGTAGCTTAAATCTTCACGAAAGGCTTCTTGCTAGCAAACATCTCATTCCAACACGCTAACTGCGACTCAAATTTATAAAATCCCACTAATGCAGACTCAACCGGCACCCAAGGAAAAGCTTAAAATTAGTTCTCCTATATATGTGGAACGCAAACATTAACTGATTGGCAGGATTCACAACCCCAATCATATCGCGTCCCTCCAATCAAAAGTAGATCGACAGAATGCGGATTAAATTCACAAGGAAAAGGACGCGAACGATATAGAGAAAGATAGGAATTGACAAGTACGGCGTAAGTGGTGGCAGAGGCGCCTATCAAGCCGAAGAAGAGGATAGCCCAAGCCTTGGGTCCTTCCTCCCTTTCCCCGGCACGCGATGGGTTTATCGCACTATCTTTTCCTCCGACGTCGCCGTCCCCGTCACTCTCGCGCCTCTTTTGGTCTCTAGAATGCATCCCTTGCGATCAGTCAGGCTCGTCCCACCGGAGATCGATGACCGGAGGAAAACAGCATGTTTCGCCAGACAAGAGGAGGCCGGAATCGTTGTCTTGGTGACTTGGTCCGCGGTCCCGTTCCCTCTCCGGCGTCTCCGCCTCCGGTCTCGACGCCGCGGGCAGCTCGAAGTTTCCGTTTTCTCCTGCTCTTCGGTCATCTCTGACGCGCCGCCGGGCTCCCCCTGCGGAACGAAGAAAAATCTATTTAGTTAAGTGCTAAAAAAATTAACAGATAACAATTAAATTAGCAGCCAGGGGCAATTTCATTTGAAAAATTAAATTAATAGGGTGTTTACCTTTTTTACATGTGATTAAAATATTAAAAATAGTTTAGCATTAAAATTCGTAGCGTCTGCGCAAGATAATGCTTCTTCAATCTGCAACTCAAATGTATTGTTATTGAAGTAACAAATTTGCACACATATTATTATAAATATTGTTATGCACAAAACGTAAAAAATAAATCACCTTGTGATCAACAAACGACAGGTAAAGAATCTCGTAATTGTCCATGGTGTTCAGATGCGCCAATGATAATTTTGGTTAGTCCTTTCGTATTAATTTATTTTTAAAATATTTTTATATTTTATTTTTTTTAAATTTATTACAATTTTTCAATTAAACCAATTTTTAAAAAATCACTTAGATTCATTCTCCAATGAAATATAGATTAATTTTTATAAGACATGTCAGAAGTTAATGAAAAATGAAGGGAACTGCCCAAAAGCTGCTGCTAAGCTTGTAAACCAACATGTTTCTAGTTTGTCTCTTTTTAGAAATTACTGAAGAATAGCAATTTCTTTTTTAACAATGCCTTTCCATCCATAAATATTGAGGAATATTGAATCTCTGTTACCTTTTGAGCTTAATATTATGTGGATTCTCTCTCTCTCTCTCTCTCTCTCTCTCTCTCTCTCTCTCTCTCTCTCTCTCTCTCTCTCACACACACACACACACACTAGAAAAAATGAATGTTTTATGCACCTTGCATTTTAGTAAAAACTTGGTAGATGGTTTCCCATTAGAAAGTTGCAAGGCACCTATTGATTTGGATCAAATGTTTTTTGAGGATTCCACAAGAAATCTATCATTTGAAGTAGAATTGAAGGAGGGTTCCAAACATTGGTCTAAATTTAGACAAAGGACTGAAAAATGAAAATGGAGTTCAAAAGTTTTTTTTTTTTTGTCCACAATGGCTGAACGGCCAACCCTGCATGCCGCGCGGCACGCGATGGGGGATCGAGCCCCCGCTCAATCCCCACCGGTATCTTCCCCTCCGGGGGGAAGTCGGGCTCCTCCGGCCCTTGAACCCTGCCCACCTGCCCACGGGATAGGGGATATGTCAACCGGGCGACGCCCGGCCGACAGATGTTTTATCAGATACCACACTTAATTTTCCGAGGAGAAAGCAGTTAAACAACTATAATTCATCATGTCTCAAAAGACATATAGGCAAACTAACACATTCAACCATGCAACTAGGAAATTAATCCTTCTGAATTGTATCGATTTGAGAATAGGCAAGATATTATCAAATTGATAATTAAATAATTTCAAAGAATATAGTGGGCCCTAGTATACTTACAATTTAAATAATCTCAAATACTATCTAGAATATAGGATGACCCTTCAACTGACTCTTCATATTCCAAAAACACTACACTTTGGCTACACATATCAGAGTACCTACAAAATGTTAAATAACTAAGATCGGTTACATGTGACTTATCACTAGACTCCTCATAACAAGCCACCTCTATCATTATTAATTTTAAAATTGATATTGATAACAATCTTTAAGAGGTGTTTAACTAATATTATCAATTTTGAAATTTATAGTGAAAACAAAACATATTATGTAATTTAAGTGTCAACTTGAATCAATTTTGATATTGATAGTCCAACCTCTAGAAATATCAATATTAATGTTGATATAGTATCATTTTTGAAACTCTAACCAAACATGTTATAAAACAGTGCAAATATCAATCATACATAATCATAATATATCTTCACAAAAATGCATGATAACATAAAAAGATAATTCATAACAAACAAGTTTAAATGCCATCGTTTTAGCTCCAAATCAAGCACATTATATATTCTCTTTTTAACTAGGTGAAAGAGACCAAATTATATATCAAAGAAACTAACTGACCCTTATGATAAAAACCTTACTTATCTATATAGATGCAATGACTAAGAATAACTTGATGCAAGACTTCAAGTGACTATCTATGATGGATGACAACTCTTCACATGATCTATGTCACTTCACTATCTTAGAAGTATACACATGTAAATCTTCTTTAAACTTGTCACCAAGAAGGAAGATATATCACATGTCATGCCATTAAGTCTCTCTCTATTTTCACATATTATAAATATTATATCACATTTTTCTTACAAAAAAATCTTCATCTACTTAGCCACTTCATTTGCACTGAATATATATAGTAAAATATGTCCACCTTACCTTATATGTAGCTTAAGAGTCAAAACTCTCTTAAGAACTCATTAAGCAGTTGAAAATCTGTAAAAAATTTTGCTAAAATAGTTGGGTCCATGACACAACGACTACGTACAAAGTGACCACCCGCGACGAGCAGGGATCATGCTAGGTTCAAACCCCCACGTAGGGAGTTCGGATCACCTCAGTCCCCAAGTGGAAAGAGTACCCTCAGTCTCCAATGAAAAAAAATCACGATCCTAATCATTTAAGTTATGTGTAGTGAGTTAGTAAGGCGTCAGTAGCAGTTTAACCCTGTTGATAGCGAGTTAATGAGTTAGTGAACCGTTACCGAACCGCTACCAACGCCTTACAAACTCATAACAGAACTTAATACAACTCGCTATCGATGGGTAGTGAGTTAGTAAGACGTTGATAGCGATTCAACCATTTTTGGTAGCGGTTCACCAAACTTGTTATTTGAATCGCCACTTAAGTGGTCTGGGGTTGTGGCCGATTTTGATTGGGGATTGAAGGTACTCCCTTCACTCGGGGGCCTGAGGTGATCCGAACTCCCCGCGGAGGTAGTGGTGGTCAAGTCCACTCCACCAGACTAGCAGAGACTCCTACGTGGATTAACTAACTATGATGGGGACCCAATAGCAACTCTGGTATTGTAGTGATGCAATTATGTCACAATACCAAATATGTTTTTGATTGTAGGATCATTTGAAACAAAATTGGATGCACATCAAATATGTAACATGATTTTAGGATTTGTCTTGCAGGCGGACTTAGAGCAATCTTACTTGACAAATGAAGGTTAACTTGCTAGAGGTAGGGGTGTAAATGGGATTTGATATTTTAAAATTTCGATTAGATTCCGATAAAAATTAATGGATTTGAAATTTAATTTTTATATTTTATAAATTAATAGAATTGAAATTGAATATTTCGATAGTTTATCGAAATCAGAATCATTTTATTCTGTTTCTACTTATTTAATTTCAATAAAAAATAAGTATATAGACAAAATTAATTAAAATAAAACTAAATATATAATAAAATATGATATGTATAAATTTAAAAAATAATAAAAATAAAATTTTAAAAAGATTACATTGATTTTTAGTAATTAGATGAGAATTATTAACTTATTTTTTAATAAACATCATCATTTAATATGTAATTTATAAATTATTCAATTCGATTTCAATCCAATTTCGATTCTACCATCGAAACTGAAATCAAAATATCTTAATCTTTATCAGAATCAGAATACGATTTTTTTTGTTCACGCTGGACCTAGAGACACACTGGATCGAGCTCCAACTCGCAGCTCAATCTCCCACCAATGACCACTCCCGAGGTGGCGGACTCACGGCCCTCGAACCCTTGACTCTGCGAACCCGTTCAAAAAAAAAAAAAGACTCTGCGAACAACAGGAGCGGAATCAGAATACGATTTCACCCGTTTACAACCCTAGCTCGAGACTATTTTATCACGGTGTGGGTTCTAAAAAAAAGTTTACACACACCGGGCCGCTTTGGAACCAGCTTATCTTAGGCCCCTCATTCCAGGTGCAACCATTTAATATATGTTATACTCTATGTTGTTTTGTTCTATCCTATTCTATTATTATTTTTAGAGGTAAATAATCAAGTTTTTTTTATTGACAACTCAGGGCAAAACAACTTTAATCTAAATTCTACAAAATATACGATACAACTCTCGTGGGGTGTTTGGTTGCATGATAATTTTTGATACACTTTCATGATAAAAAATTATATTAACATAAAAAGTGAACTAACTCATGACATAAAATTATCGTGTTCGGAAGGATGTGAAAACAAAAAAGAGTAACCATCACACATGGTCAAACAAAGTGGGAGACCGCAAGAAAAAAAAAGGTGAAATCTTCTTTTTTTGCTTAAAAAGAAAATCACTTTCAAAATATAAAATTATCAAGTTTGTCAAACACCTCTTTTAATAAATTTTATTATAATTTTTAAAAATTAAAATAAAAACTTCTATTATCCTGCAACCAAACACCCCCATTATTCATTAATGCGCTTAAAAGGGTAGTACCTGCTGTGTATGGCCCATTGGGCTAAACCCAATTTCATGGGTTAAAGAGCCCAGTGTCCCCTTACATGGCGCGGCTCCTGCTTCACAAAGTCGGGCAGACCCACAATCGTATTTTGCTTCGGTATTTTTTCGAACGAGCTCTATGAAAAAACAGGAAGAGAAAAAAAAATTGGGTAAAGATCCGCCGAAGCGGAAAGCCTTAACCGCATGTGTGTCAACAGGGGTCCGAAGACCGTTCCCGTCCCTGTCGGGGGAGATGCCAACCATCTCTCCTTTTAACGAACACGTTGATGCCGCCAGAGCCTCATCTTATAAAACGCTCTAATTCATTTGAAGCAACCGGTATGGTATGTTAAAAGAGAGAAGAGAGAAGAGACAGGGAGGGGGGGGGGGGGGGGATTTTTCTGAGTGTTAATCTTGGAGTGACCTCCTTGATCTCTCGAGGAGAGAGAGAAAGAGAGATGAATACTGAGACGCTTCTCTTCTGTCTGTCAATCTTAGAATGAGATGTTTGGTATGTCAAGAAGAGAGAGAGAGAGGTGCATATATACTAACTTTCTGAGAGGTTTCTCTTCTACCTGTTAATCTTTGAATGAGAGAGAGAGAGAAGACATATTAACGAAGTGTTTAACTGCATGGTAAATCAAGTTTTTGTTATAATTTTATATTTTATAATAAAATTTGTTTACAAAAATTTGACAATTACAACAATTTTATATTTTTAAAGTAATTTTTTATTAAATAAAAAGTCTCGATTTTTTTTAAAAATTTGTGATCTTCCATTTTCTTTGGTCATATATATATATATAGTAGTTACTCTTTTTTGTTATTCCATCTTTTCAAATGTGATAATTTTATGTTATTGATCTGTTCATATTTTATTTTAATATAATTTTTTATCGAGAAATTATACAAAAAATTTATTGTGCGTCCAAACACTCCATAATTTATGGGAGAGGCTTCTCTTCTGTCCGTTAATCTTGGAATGAGCTGCTTGATCTCTCAAGGAGAGAGAGAGAGAGAGAGAGAGAGAGAGAGAGAGAGAGAGAGAGAGAGAGAGAGAGAGAGAGAGAGAGAGAGAGAGAGAGACCTTTTCAAAAAAAGTAAATTATCTTAACTTCAATTCAAATAGACTTTATATTTTAAATACGTACAGCATAAACGAAGACAGGCCAGCATATATTACAGTAATTTAATTTTTTTATTATAACTTATTTCATTTAATAAGCATTAAACATCAACAAGCTGACGTTTTAAATAAAAATATTACTAAATATCAAGTAGGTGATTTTTAACATTTTTATCACGAAATCATGTCTGTTTACAAGTTACTTATTACGTTTAGGCCAAAGTAAAGTGTTCTACATTGACTTTCAATACTACCGGCGCCCCAAGAACGATATACAACTTATCGACGGGAAAATGTGATGCATGCACTACACTTTAGAATCATTTGAACCACGTAATCTATTAAATTCTTATCGAATGGAATCATTCTAGTTTGGCTTCGATTCAGTTCAAATGAATCATAATCAAATAAATAAAATTTAAAATCATCTCTACATATATTTAAACTTTAATTTATAACTTGTAAACAATTTAAAATTATATTCTGATGTAAAAATATATGATACTATTTATTAATGCTAAAATTTAATTTTATAATGTTTTAGTTTAATTGAGCTAGTAATTTTATTTGATTCCACTAGTTTATAAAATTTTAAGGGTTTAGATAGATTTTGATATTTCAAAATTTTAATTTGATTTTGATGAATATTAACGGGTTCATAAATTGATAATGTATCTTATCTTATAAACTATGAGGATCAAAATATAAATCGGTTGATTTTATTTTTAAATTTTAAATTTTATAAAATTCTAAATAAATTAAAAAATAATAATATAATAAAAAAATAGTGATTAAATTATCAAAATATGATACATATAGTGATAGAAAAGGTAACAAACTTTGGAAGACATTATATAAAATTCTAGTAATTTCATTGATTTGATCAACTTATTTATAAATAAAATTTAATATGTAATATATATCGGAAAATACTAACTTTGGTTCTGATTTTGATATCGGAATCAGTTGATCCGGGAGCAAAAAATTTCAGTAACAAATACAATAAAAACAAATTCAATTGAAAGCGGAATATCCTAACCCTTCTAAGAATGTATTTGCTGGGAAATTCTCTACCAAAGAGTCTTCTCGAAATTTTTATAAACTCATATTTATGAGGTTCGAGGGATTTATTTTTTTTGATAGATTCTATTCGCCTATCTCTCTCTAATTCTCAAAATTTTCTCTATATTTTTATGGGGTGTTTGGTTGCATGATAATGGAGGTTTTTATTTTAATTTTTAAAAATTATAAGAAAACTTGTTAAAAGAGGTGTTTGACAAGTATGATAATTTTATGTTTTGAAAGTGATTTTCTTCTTAAACAAAACAAGAGGATCTCACCTCTTTCTTTTTTCTTGTGGTCCCCCACTTTGTTTAGTCATGTATGATAGTTACTCTTTTTTATTATCACGTCCCTCCAAACATGATAATTTTATGTCATGAGTTAGTTCACTTTTTATTTTAATACAATTTTTATCATGAAAATGTACAAAAAAATATCATGCAACCAAACACCCCATTAAGAACGAAAGCCGTACGAATTTGTTGTATTTGGTTGGGGTCTCTAGAATCCCAACCAAACGCCACCTAAATCGAAGTCAGATTCTAAGGTTGCGTTTGGTAACTCATTGGAGGACTTCTTGTAGAAGAACTTTTGTTTAATAAAGCACTTCTTTCAAAAATTATTCTTATTTATAGAAGTGAAACGTGTTTGGATCTTAAAACTGAACGGAACGTCGGCACCATCTCCTTCTCCCTGTTCGTCCTCCTCCCGCTCCGCTTGGAATCCCGAGAGCACCTCCTTCAACACCACATCGAAGACGTCCTCCACATCGATAGAGCAACCGACAGCCTCTTCGCCGCTGCACTTATAAATCGCGTTCAATCCTCTCTTAGGAAGTTCACTGGCAATCCGGGAAAACGACGGATTGCACGGGGTCGTGGAGCGTGGAGGGCTCGCTGGCAGGATGCTCGCGGAGGGGGGGGCATCCGGGTCGACGAGGCCCGGGCGGCGGCAGCAGTCGTGCGCCCGGCCGTTGCTGGCCGTGATCCGGACACCCTTCCCGCCGGGCTCCCGGGGGACAACGGCAAAGCCATGGCGGATGATGGTGCAGACACCGCAGGGGGCGGGGGAGGAGGAGGACGAGGCGGCGCATGGGGGGCATCCGGGTCGACGAGGCCCGGGCGGCGGCAGCAGTCGTGCGCCCGGCCACTGCTGGCCGTGATCCGGACACCCTTCCCGCCGGGCTCCTGGGGGGCGACGGCAAAACCATGGCGGATGATGGTGCAGACACCGCAGGGGGCGGGGGAGGAGGAGGACGAGGCGGCGCAGAGCGGGTCTTCTTCCCGGGGACTCCGAGGTGGAGGAGGGCGATGGCAACGCGGGACTTGACGGCTCGCGGGAGCTGCTGACGGGTTGCTCGCAGAGGGTCTCCGAGAGGGGCTGCTGGCGCGCGGGGGGGGGGGGGTCCCCGACGGGTTGAAAGGGGGACTCATAGATATCGCTTGCCGTGTGGTGTTTTGAGCAGGAGATTTTTCCGGAGACAAAAGGAGAAAAAAATCTTTCTTCCTTCTACCTTCTCGAAGAAGAAGAAGTGAATATTTGTAAATATTCAAACATCATATTTAAATTATGAAGTACTTCTTATCGGAGGAGAAGTAAAAAAAAGACTTCTAATGGGTTTCCAAACGCACCTATGGAGTGTTTGGTTACATGATAATTTTTTGTACATTTTCACGATAAAAAATTGTATTAAAATAAAAAGTGAACTAACTCATGACATAAAATTATCATGTTTGGAGGGATGCGATTACAAAAAAGAGTAACTACCACACATGATCAAACAAAGTGGGGGACCACAAGAAAAAAGAAAGAGGTGAGACCCTCTTTTTTTGTTTAAGAAGAAAATCACTTTTAAAATATAAAATTGTCATGGTTATCAAACACCTCTTTTAACAAGTTTTCTTATAATTTTTAAAAATTAAAATAAAAACTTTCGTTATCTTGCAACCAAACATCCCGTAAATGTTTCTCTCTGCGCTGTCCGAGACCTGCATCTCAATAAATTAGCGAACCTACTTAAAATTGCAGCGGAGTCCCTTTTTCACAAGAAACGTCTGATCTAAAATATTTTAACTTTAATATCGATCAATTTTTCCAAAATTCTGTGGGATAAATTAACTCCACTGGACCCTTTAAATTTCCGCACCGAACAAGGCTGGCTTTACGATTAAGAGTGTAGTCGGGACGACAGAACACGTACGGTTTGAGAACAGTGTAAAATAATAAAAAATATATAAAATTATAACGCTTGGAGCGATGTAATAACAAAAAAAAGGTGAGAACAATATAATTAAAAGATGACAAGAAAAGAAAAGAGGTGTCACAACATCTATCACAGGGCAAAAGGCTCTACGAGGATTCAGTTATGCACTGAGGAATCCCGGCAGAGAGGAATTTAACCTTCGGCAGCATAGGATATAAAACAATGTTATAATTTACTCAGGTCTTTGGTCTTCCTTTTCCTTAGTTATACCACTCCACCATTTTAAGGGTGTAGTCACTTATCAAAAGGTTAAAGTTTTTAATTTCCTCGTGAATTCACCATAATAAATGTCTCAAATTCTACCACAACAAGATAACTGAATACTATTTTTAACCGTGTCAAAGTAACGAGGAGGATAAATTTACTTATCAAATCCCATTATCCATCTTTGTTGTTTCCTTTACTTATCAAATTTATGCACACCTGAAACCAAGGTGGCATTTGATAATACTGAAATCTGAAGTCTAAGTCTGAGGATCATCTCTTATATCTGAATATGTCGCATCAATATCTGAAAACTTAATAAGTAAGATTGTTTGATAAAACATCTAAATCTGAAGACTGAATATGTAAGGTTGTTTGATAAAATATTTGAATATGAAAATTAAATATATAAGACTGTTTGATAAAACATATGAATAGTATAATTGAATACTAATGGTGTAAACGAATTTTGATATTCTAAAATTTTGATTCGATTACAATAAAAATTAACGGGTTTGGAACTTGTTTTTGTATCCTATAAACTATCGGAATAGAAATCGAATATTAAATAAATAATATTTAATAATTATAAACTAACACCAAAATATCATATCAATACAAACATCGTCCACATACATACTTTTCAAATAGTGGATAATGTATATGCATTATTTACATAAATTGATTATAAAATAATATATTCAGTTAATAAAAAATAATAACCATAATTTCATCTGATATTAAAAGTTTTACACAATAAATAATATTTAATAATTATAAAATAACACCTAAATATTCTATCAACACCAACAACATCTTTAGATATATCTATTCTTCAAATAGAGGATAACCTTTTGTATTATTCACATAAATTAATTATAAAATGACCTGTTGGGCCTAACGTTGCCTGTCGCCTTGCCATTTTTTATTAACATCTTATCACCAGCCGAGAATACCTATTCAGAGCTAAGTGAGCATACCCACACTGCACCGCTCAGATGACAACCATCTGAATATTTGATATTTAGATCTTAAAACAAAAGATTTATCAAACAGTCTGAATGATAGGAGGTCTGACCGAATAAGAGTTAAGTGGTTATTAAGCTCAATCAAACGGGGCCCAAGAAGGCATCTTGACCTTCACCAGATGTCTTCTTGTTGCGCATGATTCATTCAATTTCAAGAAGTTACATTAGGTAAAAAGTTCTCTCTTCACGGTAAAAAGATATTATATTTTAAGTTAAGCTATAACATAGTAAGTCTTATTTCTCATAGATACGAAATATAAAACACCTCTTGGAAAATAAGAAATATTTATAGAACTCCTAAAGAAAATTGTACAAATAACCATGCTCAGGCAGGTGCAGATCCCATGAGCAGATTAAGATGATATCAATTTATAATATACAATCCAACAAAACATTGTGTGTATCCACCATCACGGTGTGTTCAACGACGAGTTGTCCTTGGCACTCCACTAACATAGACATCACATGATTGTGGCTAGGGTGGGCGCTGGGTTGGGTTTGTCCCCATTAAATAAAAACAAAACAAAACACTAATGGGGTGTTTGGTTGCATGATAATGAAGGTTTTTGTTTTAATTTTTAAAAATTGTAAGAAAACTTGTTAAAAGAGGTGTTTGGTAACCATGACAATTTTATGTTTTAAAAGTGATTTTCTTCTTAAACAAAAAAAGAGAGTCTCACCTCTTTCTTTTTTCTTGTGGTCCCCCACTTTGTTTGGTCATGTGTGGTAGTTACTCTTTTTTGTAATCACATCCCTCCAAACATGATAATTTTATGTCATGAGTTGGTTCACTTTTTATTTTAATACAATTTTTTATCATGAAAGTGTACAAAAAATTATCATGCAACCAAACACCCCATAAATATGCACAATTCCTAAACTGGTCATTTTTCTTAAAGAAGCAATGTAGTTCAAAGAAAGATTTATGTCACATAATGTTGTTAAAAGAAGAACTTTAAAAAAAAATTCAATGGTAGTTAAACTAAGAAAATTTTAACGGGCAACACCAATTAATTCACATGAAGGCAATTTGTCCTCGAGAGTAAATTAGACAAATATTTAGATAATTAGAGATTTGCTCTTTCTCTTTTCCCTTCTGTCTATTGTTTTTCCTATTTTACATTTTCTAGTAATGATTTTTTATATTTTTTATTTTTCTTGTATTGACTGTTTGGTATTAATGAATTGTGACCTACGCCACTTTCAAAAATATAAAATTAAATCAGACAAACACCATAAATTTGAGAGCAAAAAAATCTTAAGAATAAAATTACAATAGGAAATAAACAAACGGTAGAAATTCTGGACTGTTAGTCATTAGCTCATCTTTCGTAGCTAGATTCATGATAAGAAACATAATATATATGAAAGAAAAACAAAACGTGAGAAAATAACAGACAACCAAACAAAATAAACATTGGATCAAATAAAACCACAGGTGTCACAACATCTATCGCACAGCAAAAGGCTCTACGAGAATTCGGTTATGCACCGAGGAATTCAAGCAGAGAGAAACCTGACCAGTAATCAAACCTTGTCTACAGTGCTCAAGTAGCCTTCCAGTGTCAATCCAACCAGGTTGACAGTGCGCAGCAACGTCGGAGGTAAAAGACGGATGGTTCCGGCATTATAGTGAGGAGAACTTCGGCAACAGTGGCAGCGTAGGCAGTGGCGACACTGTGAAGCCTGGTGACGGCGAGGTGCAGACAACGGCTCGGAGACACTTCCAGTACTGATAGCATGATTAAGCTTAATTTTTGTAAACTTACCTTTATTCCTACCTCGGGCGGCTGGATTAGGCACGTCTCCTTGCCCGATGGCATGTCAGAGGTGGTGGAGGGCGAAAGCCATCAGGTCCAGTATCTGGAGGCGATGCACTCAGACTTTAGCCTTGCTCAATAAGCGGCTCCTGTATCTGGAAGCGCTGGGATCAGACTTTAGCCTCGTTGGATGGTAGCGAATCCATCGGGATCTTGAGACGCAGGGCTCGAACTTCAACAGTTGTCGATGGCGTGTGAGGGGCCGGCCGCAACGAAACCGTCAAGTGATGGGGCGGCGGAGGGCGAAACCATCGGCTAAGGGGGTGGATGGCAGGAGATCCATCGCGGCCTAGGCGGATGGTGTTCGGGTGAGGGGGTGGACGGCGGAGAGGTGAAAGCATCGGGAGCCCTCGATCACTGCCAGATCAAACGGAGGGCATTTGCCGATGGCGTGTGAGGGGCTGGCTACGGCAAAACCCTCGGGTGAGGGGATGGCGGAGGGCAGGAGAACCATCACAGCCTAGGCGGAGGGCAGTCGAGTGACGGGCGGACGGCGGGGAGAGAGGTGAAACCCTCGGGAGCACCGCGGGGCGGAGGAGGCGCACCGGGCTCGGACGCGATCAAACACTGCCGAGAGGAAACAACGGTGCAGGAGACGCGGCGCTGGGATCGGAAGCGATCAAACGGTTGTAGAGGAAACAGCGGGGCGGAGGAGGCGTGCTGGGCTCAGACGCTGCTCGGATGTATGTAGACGTTAAAATAGGTAGATGCTTGTCGACGAAAAACGTACTCGCACTTCTAATAGATAGTAGGCTCTACGAGAATTCGGTTATGCACTGAGGAATTCAAGCGGAGAGAAACTTGACCTTCAACAGTAATCAAACCTTGTCTACAGTGTCCAAGTAGCCTTCCAGTGTCAATCCAACCAGGTTGACAGTGCGCAGCAACGTCAGAGGTAAAAGACGGATGGTTCCGGCATTATAGTGAGGAGAACTTCGGCAACAGTGGCAGCGTAGGCAGTGGCGACACTGTGAAGCCTGGTGACGGCGAGGTGCAGACAGCGGCTCGGAGACACTTCCAGTACTGATAGCATGATTAAGCTTAATTTTTGTAAACTTACCTTTATTCCTACCTCGGGCGGCCGGATTAGGCACGTCTCCTTGCCCGATGGCATGTCAGAGGTGGTGGAGGGCGAAAGCCATCAGGTCCAGTATCTGGAGGCGATGTGCTCGGACTTTAGCCTTGCTAAATAAGCGGCTCCTGTATCTGGAAGCGCTGGGATCAGACTTTAGCCTCGTTGGATGGTAGCGAATCCATCGGGATCTTGAGACGCAGGGCTCGAACTTCAACAGTTGTCGATGGCGTGTGAGGGGCCGGCTGCAACGAAACCGTCAAGTGATGGGGCGGCGGAGGGCGAAACCATCGGCTAAGGGGGTGGATGGCAGGAGATCCATCGCGGCCTAGGCGGATGGTGTTCGGGTGAGGGGGTGGACGGCGGAGAGGTGAAAGCATCGGGAGCCCTCGAACACTGCCAGATCAAACGGAGGGCATTTGCCGATGGCGTGTGAGGGGCTGGCTACGGCAAAACCCTCGGGTGAGGGGATGGCGGAGGGCGAAACTATCGGCGGAGTGCAGGAGAACCATCACAGCCTAGGCGGAGGGCAGTCGAGTGACGGGGCAGACGGCAGGAGAGAGGTGAAACCCTCGGGAGCACTGCGGGGCGGAGGAGGCGCACTGGGCTCGGACGCGATCAAACACCTGCAGAGGAAACAACGGTGCAGGAGACGCGGCGCTGGGATCGGAAGCGATCAAACGGTTGTAGAGGAAACAGCGGGGCGGAGGAGGCGTGCTGGGCTCGGACGCTGCTCGGATGTATGTAGACGTTAAAATAGGTAGATGCTTGTCGACGAAAAACGTTCGCACTTCTAATAGATAGTATAGATTTTCTTTCAACGAGGAGATGAGTTTGAACTTACTTGAATATCCTGTTCACAAAAAAAAAAGAACTTACTTGAATATGTATATGTGCAATTGTTGCAACCATTGCGGTCACTTTTAAAAAGAAAAACGGCCATTGTTCAAATAATATTTCTCAACACCCTATCACGCTAAGGGGCATGTGTATATAGTTAAGAACTTTTTTCCTCCTGAGAAAAACTGTTTCGGATTTGAATCCGAGATGATCGCAGTGTGACGATGTTAGTGATGGAAGATTTGACGACCACTGCTGCAATGGAAAAAACAAGATGGTTGTTGCCCAAATATGAATAAACGATTCTTCTCTTTGCAACAGGTGGTCACTATACAAGATGCGTGTCAAGGGAGCTTAGCAGATGGCCCTACTTAGTTTTTGTGTTGATGTCTTTAATTATATGGCAATCTAGGATTTGTTCGTTTGATTAATAAAATTCTACAATATAGTCCACCTGTTTCATTTTATAATTATTCGAATTATTTGAATGAATTTAAAATAATATATATATTTTTAAAAGATTCTTATTTCTAATTTATGGGGAGAGAGAGGTGAAAACCAAATCATAGCACTATGGTTGTAAACTCATATTAATCATGTCTTCACATCATTTACAATTTTAATCAAACAAATGCTCTTATTGTTAAAAAAATGAGGAAGCAAGATGTCATCTTATATGGTGTAATGAATAGTGTCGAAGAGAAAGTTCTGGGAAGTCGTTCCATTGCATTGTATTATGTCGTCTACATAACTATGAGTTAATTAACTGTAAATATACCATTAATATAAATGTTAACAGAGCTGGTTCCAGTGGCACACACAAAAAGGTGGCGTCCTTGAACATCATTTTTTTATGATAGCAAAAGCTCATGGATGTCACTCTTCTTGGAGCAGCATGCGTACGTCATGCCGTCTTCATGTGTCCGCCTTGTTACACTAACATGTTACAACTAATTCCACCCAAAAAAGGACCCACGTCAGAGCTTGTTTGTTTTCTTTCTTAACTGATCGACCTTGTTTCTTTTGGCTTATGCCGTGTTTGATTGGGCTTAATGACCTCTTAAATCTGACTTGGTCAGACGTGATCAAGCTCAGACTACTGTGTAGAATTCCTAATATGATATATAAATAACATTATTAGCTAGGTATATGCTCTGAATCATTAAGTCGAGCCTTCTCCACTTAATGCTCAAATGGCATTTTCACGTGCCAAAAGCAACAAGTAGATATTTGAAGCAGAACATAAATAAATCTTTGGAAAATTATTTGGTTATTTAAAGAATTAAAAACGTATGATTAGACATTCATACCGGTTGATGCAAAATTGGTTAGATGTTAGATGTTAGATGTTAGATATTTAGACCACTTGACAGAAACATGGAAGGCCAGGTCGCCATCGGGCTGGGCCGAGTTAGATGACTCGGTCGGATTTTTGCCCGACAGGCCTAGTGGTGACCTGCTTGGGTCGACCCGGTGGCCAGCCCAAATAGGGTCACGTGACTCGATGACCCGATCGGCCAACTAGGTTGCCCCAGGTCACCAACAGTATTATGATTTAATTTTTTTATTTTAGGAGACCCCCCCGATACCCCAACACTGCCCCCTTGACCCCTAAGACCTAACCATGCAAGTCAATCCGCAATTTGTGAGCACCTATTTATTGATAGTATTAGTATAACAATATTTCGATACTTCCGTATAGTTCACATATATGATAGTTATGATGGATCTTTTAGATTTTATCGTAAAATAGTTATACGAAGTAGTGATTAGTATAATCATCATATATGTTTAGTATCTCATATTCTTCTTAAATGTCATGGAGAGAATACATACAATATATAAAATAACAACATTTGAGTAAAAGTTGAATGAAATATTTTTTAGTCATATTCCTCATTTTTTTAAATTTTTTAGATTTTTTATTTTCCCTTATTTTTAATACATTTTTTATTTTAAATATTTTTAAAAAATAATAATAAATCTGACCCAGTGCATGGACTAGGTTGGATTTAGGGTCGACTTACTTTGAGCAAACCCCTAACTTGACTTTCCTTGGTTAAAACACCTAACCATTGATTTGGTCAAGAGGTTCAATCAAAAGATTAAATCACTTAGATTATTTGATAAAACATCTGAACTAATATCTAAATACGTTAGAAACTTATTAAAAATTATTTAGTTTTATGTGATTCACTAAATTTTTTTTATTTTCAGAAGTAAATAACTCAGATTTTATATTCCACAAGATAAGAGATTAGAAATAAAATTTAGAATTTATATTTTCATATTAAGACAAAATAAACAACACTCAACACACTTTTATTTTTAAAATTTAAAATTAACAATTTTTTGCAAAAAATTTACATTAATGACAGGGCAGATTTAAAATCGAACTAAAGAGTTTGACTTTTATGTTAAAGTCAGTGCTCACTACACCTACTCGTTAAAAACATTATAATCACCACTTAATCTCAATTAAAATCTTAAGTTGGTGTAACAGACACCGACTTATAAAGTCGAACAAACTCACTATGACTTATTTTAACATAAGTCGGATTAGATAACTCCAATTGTATAAGGAGGCACACGGTTTAACCCTTGCAAAAGTTGGACATTTTGTAGTCTAACTTTAAAATCGATGTATTGTACCCTTATTTAATAGTGTCACTTGCCTTTTTAAATAGAGTTTGAATATTTAACTCCAATTTATAGAGTCGCAGTTTTAAAGTAGAACTCTTTGAGTCTGACTTTAAATCTGTCCCCGAAAGTTGGATCACCTCAATCATCCACCAATGGGATCTCCTGCCAGTGCCAATGAGAGGGACGCCCCCTCACTTTCCCATTCACGTGGCCATGCCCCCATTTCATTGGCACTGGCAGGAGATCCCACTGGTAGTCAAATGAGGCACCCCCCCCCTCTCTCTCTCTCTCTCTCTCTCTCTCTCTCTCTCTCCCCATTTCCCACACGCGCACTGCATGCTTGCAATGACAACATCCCTCCTCCAAGTGATGCACAACGGTGCCAACAAGACTTCTCCGAGTGTTTTCTCCCTTTTCTAATGCTATCGGTGACAACCACCATGACACCCTCTTCTCTCTTCACTCCCACCTCGCATGCACTGTCCGTGCTCTTCGCCAAAGCTGGCCCCTCCACTGCTCCTCACTCCTCTTCTAAAATAGCCAATGACGAAGGGAGCTGCACTCTCAAGGGATGGTGTAAGGAATCGTCCTAAAAATCTTGGTGTTGCGAAAATGACAATCCTTTAGATTTCATGGTCATAGTCTCAATTAGAACTGAACACTAAAAACCAAAAATTGGATTCAATTGGATAGCATATACCTTTGCAGGATCCAACCAATCCCTATGACCGAAGAAGAATGAGTATAAGAAATTCCATGCTCTCTCATCCGCCCAAGCGCACGACATCTAGCGGTATCCACGTGAACTTCCTCCATACACGAGTTCTCCTGTGCATTAGACCTTTCTACTCATTCTGGATGAAGGTCCACTATGGAAAAATGTGCTCTAGAGAGAGAGACCAGGAGGAGGCTGGATACAAAATTAATTCTCTCGACTTGATTGGGTTTGGCCAAATTAACTTATATTCATAGAAGTTGAATATTTTCACAAAACATCTCAATTTTTATAAAATACACTCACGCATTCGTACTTACGAATCAATCCTTATGCGTATGACCCACTAGACCAAATAGTCTATTTTGTTGAACCTAATCAAAACAATAAACTATTTAAATTAAATTTATTATCTAATAACAGATTTAATGACTTTTCAATCATTAAGGGTATAAGCCACATTTATGATCCCACGCAACTTTAGAGATGATCTTATCTTCATTGTGTCTTTCCATTATCAGTTACTACATGGATATAAACTCTCGTTTATCTAATACCTGATCAGATAGGGATTCATCATTGAATGCCAATCTCTTAGCATATTAACACTTTGGGATTTAGGTTAGTATCTCATAAGGCATTTTATCTTTTTCTCACTTATCGAGAGTAAACAATCACTTGTTGTTCACTTAATTATCTCCACTGGGTTTCCCTTATACTTGGCCTATTAACTATACTAGACCATCGAATTAGGCAATCCATAAATCAATAACCAAAGTATAAGATACACTCGATAAGACATCTTTAGCGACTAAAGTCAAAAATCTAATTGTGCAATTTTGATGATAGAAAACTCTGATAGATAGTTCGATAATATACCATTTGGGATTTTTAAATCAATCAGTTCAATGAACTCATTCTACTAATAAATACTTATATATGTGTATCTCAATATCTTCACACTAATGATTAATAAGATCGATCATCCTATTCTTATAAGAAGACATCATATAAACTAGTTTATCTAGATCCTAACAGGGTATTTGGTAGCTCTTTTAATTTTGAGTCCATCTCGTTTTTAAAATCAAGATTACTTGACTTCTCATTTTTAATTTTAAAATTAAAAGAGTCTAGCCATGTTGTGTTTGGCAAAACTATCACAATTTTTAAAATTTATAGAGTACTGTTTGGTTATGATTTTAAAATCAAAATAACTCTATGACACACACTGCATGTCAATACAATGTAGTATGTCACAACATCTATATTTATTTAATGTCAACTAACATGACACACACTGCATGGTCCCACTCTCAGGTCACCGCCTTCCTCCCCGACGACGGCTCCACCGGCGCCTCCATCGGCCGAAGTTCACCGGCCGCCAGAGTCCGCCGCCTCCCCCCTGCCCGCCGGTCCGCCCGTCCACCCCTCGCCCCGCGGACAGCCCCCCCCCCCCCCACGGCTGCCGTCGTCCACCGCCGCCACCCCCCCCGGCGGCTGCCGTCGTCGTAAATTCTTTGACCCCCTGGCCTCGACGCGGAACGGCGAGTCAGAGGAACCAGGAGCCCCGTGCCCCGTCTCGACGATCCTAGAGAAAATCGGCTCCCCTTTCTGAACCAGGTCAACGGCGGAGATCAACCGCCGCGGGGGCGGGACCCCTCCGACGACGGCCCTCTCGCGCTTCCCGCCGGGGTGAGGGAAGGGGTCGGCGTCGGAGAAGAAGGAGTGGAAGGAGCCGGGGGCGGAGCGGAGAAACTGCCGGACACGGGGGTGGCAGAGGGAGGGCCAGGCGGCGAGGCAGAGGTCCACCCCCGCCCCACGGACAGCCGTCCAGCCGTCCACCCCTTCCCGGCGGATAGCCGCGCCCCCCACTGCGGCCTTCGTCGTCCACCCCCTCCCCCGCGGACAGCCGTGCCCCCCCCCTCCACAGCCGCTGTTGTCCACCCCCGCCCCGCGCACAGCCCCCCTACCGCGGCCTTCGTCGTCCACCCCCGCCCCGCGGACCCCCACGCCACAGCCGCTGTCGTCCACCCCCGCCCCCAAGGACACCCCCCGGACAACCGCGCCCCCTGCCGGAGTACAGCCGCGCAGTGGTGTCCGCCGTAGATGTCCGGACGAGGGAGATGATGCGAGACGGGCTGCGGGAGACGGGGGGGAGGGAATAGGCCGCGTCTCTCCCGAAAATAAAATAACTCCTCCCCTGTTTTATTTTCGGGAGAGATATTAGGAGTAGGTTTCTTTGTTTCCAAAAAAAGAGAAGCGGGCAAAAGATGTGACCAAACACCTCTCTTTCCCTATTTTCAAATTTTAGGTAAAAAAAGAGGAAAAAACACTACCAAACACCCCATAATGTCTCATTTTAAAAATCATATGACTAAAAATATTTAAATCACGTATCTCTAAATGATTTGATCTCATTTACATAATCTCATTATAATACAATTATCATTACATTTGATCAAAGTTTTTTTTGGACACATGGCTCAGCGGCCAAGCACAGTACACAACACAATGCGCGTTAGATGATCGAGCCCCCGCTCGATCATCACCCTAGACTGCCCCCCTTGAGGCAGAAGGCCTAGTGGCCAACAACGAGTTTGAGTGAATGCTCGAACCCAAGTTGCATGCCTCCCTAAGGGTAGGACGTACCAACCGACCTAAGGTCGGTCGATTTTGATCAAAAATTTTATTACGATATATACATATATTAAGATCAAGTAACGAAGAAGTGTTATTTATATTGAATAAAATATTTTAAGAAATGTTGAATCATATTAAATATGATTGGCTTGTAGGGTATATGTTTCTATGGGTGAGAACTTACTCTATCATTAGCAGCCAGCCTCTTGTGTTGCTCCTCCCGGCGGCGGTAGCTCCGCCATCCACATTGGCCAAGGATGACGAGTACACATGAGAGACATCAAAGGTGAATGAAAAGGTGCTCACCACCCTTGCCATTGAGCGCGAGAACTTGAACATAGTGACGACGGTGGTGGAGCTGCGAGAGGTGTCAAATTCTTGGTTGGAGAAGTAAATGAGTGGCTTGACGAGTCGAGCCCAAACGTTGAGCTCAAGCTGAGCCAAGTTAAGACATATGGAAAGTCCTCAAAGTATCAAGCCAAGTTCGAGTAGTGATAAAAATCATTAACTTGAACTCAAACAGAGTCCTACTCAACCTGTCTTGGCTCAATTACACCCCTAGAAAGATGGATGGATGGATGTAAGTAACGCTACAAATGGCAATAATACGGTGTTTCCATGTCCCCTATTTCATTAAATAAATAATCTATATCGGGTTTGAGTTACATATAGATGTAAATTAAATATTAAAATTCATATTTTCTTCTAATTCAGAATCGATGCAAATAATATCTGGTTCACAATTTTAAATAAATTATATTTGATGAATATATTTAATAATATATAAATATGTAGAAAGAAATTTTAAATTATAAAATTTATCATATATTTTTAAATATCAACAAAGTAGTGAGGCATATATTGGAGGATATTTAAATATATTTTAAATAAATTAATAGTAAATATATAATTTTATATTATGTATAAATTATAAAACATATTGGGAATATATCATAAATAGATGACCACTTAATATTTTCGTGTCCACTCCAAGTTAATAATGGAATAAATCAATAAATCTCCCCTCCCATGGATAATTTATAATTAGTTATCATCCACGTAAATAATTTGAAATTCTAGTAGAACAAAATATAGATCCTTCTACAACCCAAGTAGGGCCTCCTTATTACCACCTTGGCCCTACTTTCTTGTGATTTTTATTACAAATTAAGTGAGCTCCATCACCTACTACGTATACCAATATGACAGATTTACATGGTCGATACGCCGCCACCGCTGTCATACAAATCATAGCATTTCAGGAGAAAATTTTTGAACCAACCCGGTTCAAAACTTAATTTCTGGATATAGCACAAAAAACTTTTATTTCCGGACCTAGCACAGTTTGACGAAAGTCGCTAGGGGACTCGGGAGCAAAATCATTGCGTTGAGTAGCGATTTTGGTGAAGTCGCTGGCGGCCCTAGTGACTTTGGCAAAATCACTGGGCAGCCCAGGACTTTGAGCAAAGTCGCTGCCCACCCCAGCGACTGTGACGAAATCGCCGGGCAACCCAGCGACATTGCCCATTGTCACTGGGCCGCCTAGCGACTTTTTTCATCATAGTGTCTCCCATTGACAACGACTTCGCCTCTTTGCCCTACTCTGCCTATGATCCCCCGCACTATTCTGCCTGTGAACGAGCATTGTAGCGCTCATGGACGCCTCCCGTGACCATGAGTGCCACCCATGAGTGTGGCCCATGAACCTTTCCCCCCTGCTCTCTTGGCCTTTTCCTTCTCCTCCCTATTTAAACCCCCCACATCTTCCTTCTTCATCGCACCAAATGTTCTCCTCTCTTCTCTCACACGCCAACTATCCTCACTTCTCATATTTATTCTCTCTCCTCCAACCACCATCTTTGTAATATTCTCTCCTTTTTTTTTTCTTTTTTCTTCTCCTCTCTCTCTTCACTATATTAAAATATTATATATGATACATAGAATTGCATATATGCTCCAAATAAATTTATATTATTCTAAATATTTTATATAATATGTGCAGTATGTATAATTGTATATTTAAGTTAATTATTTTCAATATATATTATTTATAAGATATAGTTAAAATGTATTTTTAATTATTATATTTAATGTAAAAGTAAATATTTTTGACATATAACACCATAAATTATTTAATAAAAAATGTATGGTTAATATTTATAACATATAGTAATATATAATACTATATTTATTTTTTAGTGTATAATAACTTATATATGTTGTATTAGACTTTCACCTTTCTCATCTCAAATATGTTATATTATTTTTTTAAATATTAATTATAAATATTTTTACATTATTTATATACTATTTTAAAATAAGACATTAAAATATATTTTTTAAATTATGGACTTCAAGCACATCATTATATCAATATGAATATAATAGTTAATAAATTATTAAGTACATTATTAAGCTAGACTTAATATGGGAGAGTGGAAAGTAAATGACAATTATGAACATGCTTACCGTATTGATATTACTCGGCATAGTTTACATTGCACTTGTTATGAATATCAAGTGTGTCACTTTTCATGTAACATGCATTATGCACAATGCGTTCAGTCAATTGAGATCCATACAAGTATACCTCCCATTGGTACATAGTTCAACAATACCGTGACACATATCAAGCAGAGTTTCATGCTATTCTAAATGCACATTATTGGCCCTCATTTGACTATAGCAATAATTTAATTTCGTTGTTATCTCCTTCCAATTTTCGAAAGGTCAGAAGACCTCAAAATAAGTGATTGCCAATGATAATGGATTGTGACATAAATCATCAACATAATAAATGTGGTATCTGTAAGGAAAGAGGTCATAATAGGTCAACTTATTTTTGTTGGTAATATATTTGTATCATTATTGTTAATTGTTACTTTTACTATTGTATTATTATTATCTATGAACTAATAACATTATTTTTACAGTCATGGCCAGTCCTCAGGATAAGTCATTGTTACATGACCAAGAGACACACTGTTCCTCACATCTTGAGGTATGATATAAATTTTATTGTTCAATTATTAATAGTTATACATCTAACATTTATTGTAATATTTTACAAGAATTATCATTACTATATCCTTCTTCCCACTTCAAATTGGTCACTAATTTGCCAATTACTCATGCATTGGTGAGATAGTATCTAGATGCTGCTAGTTTTTTTCATACAATATCTTTACGATGGATGCCGTTTGACCGATGTCTCATTATAGTTCTAAGTGAGCGTTTACGTCCAGTGACATTCACATTTCACTTTGCTCGGGAAGAGATGACGATTACATTACAAGATGTATCCATGCTACTTGGGCTAAGGGTGGATGATCCACCTGTTATATCATCTCCTCATGTTCCTTTTGGATGATACCCGACATGGGAACATGTTTGTCAATAACTTCTAGGTCAAATACCATCAATCGAGGATTTTGGTTATCATAGTCGTAGTATTATTAGACTATGATGGTTGACACAACAATTTCGTGCACAAGCTCATGGCTAGCCAGATGATATAGACAATGAACAAATGAGACTACTTTGTCTATATCATACTCCAGCTTATATTTTGATGCTCCTCGATTACGTGTTATTACCAGACACATCTAGTAATGAGATCCACCTATGATACTTAATATTCTTGGAGGATTTATAAATTTGTGGACAATACTCTTGGGGTAATGTCGTATTGGCATTTTTATATTAGTAATTATGTTGTGCAATAGAAAAATAGTGTAACTGAATAGGAGGTTATTTTCATTTGTTGCAGATACACTATTTTGTTAGAATTTCATATTTATATTCATTTTTTCTCTTTCAAATCCTTATATTTGTCATCTTTTTTCATATAGTTATGAAGTTAGGAAGACCTTCACATTGGTCATCCTGATATTCCACGACCATTGTCGGATGGGGATGTTAGTCGGCCACTTGGAGCAAGGTAATACTACAGCTACTTAGTATTTATGAATTTCACATTGCACTATAGATTTTTAACAACTTAACATTATACACCAGATGGAATCCATATGAATGAACTAAACCAATGCATTCTTTTTTGTTGTTCTATAGAAATGAGTTAGATATGCAGGAAGAAAGTCAAGTACGTAACTTTTTGACCATTTCATACTATTTGTTAGTTAGCATTCCAAAAATTTTAGACATCACAATGATTTATATAATATTTTATAGATTATGTGTAGGGTTGTTCACTATTTGGTTCAACCCGAAAAACCAAACCAAACCAGGAGTTTGGTTTGGTTTGAGCTACCGATCGGTTTGGTTTGGTTCCTAGAGTCCTTCAAACCAAACCAAACCGCTAAACCGAATAACCCGAATTAGATTAAATATTTTATTTTAAGTTATATATAATACAATGTTTATGTGCCTTTACTTATCAAAATAAATTTGTTTCAAGAGTTTTTATGACAAATTAATGAAATGTATAAACAAATACACTAAAATTTAATAGAATATGATTTAAAATAAATAAAATAAAATTATATATTGACATATTTATTCTACCTTAATAAATTATGGTTTGAACCGAATCAAACCAAACCAAACCGAATTAATTTGGTTTGGTTTGGTTTGGTTTGGGAGATAGTTTGGTTTGGTTTGGTTTGAGAAAAAATACTAAGAATATTACGGCCCTTATGCAGAGAGATGGAAAATAGAACGACACATATTTTTGAGCCAACTTTTGAAGGTCAACAGATTGAAGATGTGTAAGACCAATGTCATAATTGGTACTCCGATTATGGTCTTCCACATCTTCCTGGACATTCTCATGTCGCTCCTCAACAATATTATCCAAGAGGAGTTGTTGAAAGAATATTAATAAGTAATTAATTTTATTTATACATCATAATATAAATTCATTACTAATTTGACCATATTTATATGGTTACCTCGGTTCAACTAATCGAACAAGAAAGCAACTACAATCACGTCGAGATACAAATTATAGACAAACAAAAAGTGAAATACTTCATTTACAAGAAATGACGTTGAGGAGTCTTCGACTTGATGTTGTTGATTATGAAGAACCTCCACCCCCTGAAATAAATGCAAATGTATGGCGCCAATCTCTTTCGTCATGGACTCAAGACCCAAAGTGGTTTGCTGCGGGTGCAAGACCATCTACTTGGATGCCAAGTATACCTCCATCAACCAGAACTCATGATCTAGATTTCAATTCACAACCACCCATTCCTCCATATGATCCTAAGTTTACACCAACTATTGAGGATGAGGGGAATAGAAGCAGAAGAAGGAAAAGTATACATTGAAGTCAAAATTAGACTTCATTCATTGATTATGTACCCTTCTTACTTGAACTTATATGGATTCTAAATTAAAATCCACATGTCATATTTTCTAAGGTTATGATTATCTATTTTATCTTGATGTAAAATCCACATGTCATATCTTGATATAGTAAATATGATGTAATAAATAGATTCATAGTCATAATAATTTTATTTGAAATATAATAATACTTTATAGTTAAAAGCTGAATATATTAAAAAATCATTCAATTTAATTTTTTATATAAATTAGATATACTGAATTTTACTTTAAATATAATAATATTTTACTTTATTATAATAAATAAAATAATATTTATTCATTTCACATGTCATCTTTGGAAAAAATTGCATCGTTATTTGCGTACAACAACGTAAATGTACAGTGTTTTGGGTATTCCAAAATCTAGTTGATGCACGTTGTAGCGAGCCTTGAGAGAGCGGAGTGAAAAACTCTCTTCAACGGATCATCCGTAAAAAAGAATGGGTCCAACGAATCGTCCATCAAAGTGATTTTCTTAAATGGATGGCAAATTAAAATTTCTGTATGAGTGACTTTTTTTTGTCACATGGCCCGGTTGGTTAGCAACCCGCTGCTCACGCGGGAGACGAGGGATCGAGCCGCGGGCTTGATCCCCACCTGAGAACTCTCCCTCCCCCCCAGGAGGAGAGCCAGACGCCACCCGGCATCCTCGATCCCTCGCCCTCCCACAAACCCGGCGGAAGGGTGATGCCAACCGAGCTAAGCTAGGTCGGCATATGAGTGACTAGTTGATTTAGCGGTTTAAACTCAGAAAATGAAAGCTCCACCGACAGGAAAATCAAGGTCGCTGACCAGGTCGACGACTGCAAGTCGCTCGCCGGGCCAGCGGTTTTCGAAAATGATAGTTTTTTTATCAGAAAACGTTATATCTACATTATATAAATACCTAAAAACAACTTTACAACCTCACCCAAGATTCGGTTAGTCTCTCAAAAGTTGATCCAATACATTCTGTGGAACCTCTGAAATGGACTTTGACCAAAAACCATTGAAACCCACCCCGTAACACCCATTTTGCCAGCCGATGCGCCCGCTCGTTTTTCTCCCGGGAGCGAAAAATCAAAGAAGTTGCTGAGGCTTCGATGCATAAGCCAGTATTCCAGATGAAAGTACTAACTTTCCAAATGGTAATTATCCTGGTATATCCGAAAAACAGGTTTTCATCAGGTTAAAAATTTTCTCGGCATCTCAGAGTCCCATCCGCGTCGCCAATCACTCTCACGGAAGCTCTTCAGCCCTTCCGTTTTCATCGAATTACAGCAGAGAATCTCTTCCAGCTCGGACATCAGGCGGCGGCCACCAAAACCCTCCAGCTGGCGTCCCTCCAGCGGGGAAGAGCAGTTGATTGAGAAACTTGGCGGCGGCGACGGCGGCGGCGGAGGAGGTACCAGACCTCCCATTGAAGTTTGACCGCAGGCTTGTTGGTCCACCGCGGAGGAAGGAGCGGGGTAAGAGTCCGGGAACCACTCGTGGATATCGTCCACGAGCTGTCCACCGACATCGACGGGAAAATGCCCGTCGGACGACCCCCGGGCGCCGGTGCTGGCAGCGACGACGCGGAGGAGGTGATCCCGGTTCTGGGAGAAACCGGGAACCTGGCGGCTGCAGCCAGCGGCATCCTCGAGCGTTGTTCTCTTTTCCGCCACCTGGGTTTCTTGCTTCGCCCTTCCCGTGCTCCGCCGCCGGCGGCCATACGGGTGGTCTCTGCCGTCCAGAAGCTTCTTTTTCAGGCTGGTATTCCAGTAGTTCTTCACGTCGTTGTCTGTTCTTCCCGGGAGCTGCGCAGCGATGACAGACCACCTGAAGAGATGCAGGTAATCAGAAACTGGAGTTTTGTTAATGCGGAAAAAACTTTAAATTAACACACTAGTTTTTAAAACTAACACACACAAAATTAATTTCAAAAATAACATATTTTCTTAGAAGTGGAATTACTCAAATTGTAAGAATTTAACTTCACATTAATTTTCAAACAGTTTTAGGTCGAGTGCGAGAAAAGGAGAAGTCGCGAGTTAGAAAATATTTTGGTCTGTGACTTCATTTTAATAAGTCAGATTTATAAAATCTAATTCAACTTTTTGATAAAAAAATTGAATTGATTTAGCGGTAGTTTTGAGAAAATTCGAAAAGAAAGTGCGTTAATTTCGTGCGTTATTTTTAGAAAATAACTTTCGTTGCGTTAATTTCGTGCGTTAATTTTAAATAAAAAATATGTTGGTTTAAAAATTTCGCGCGTTACCGTACCTGCTTCCTATGGTGGTGTAGAGACTGAAGATGACGTAATCTTCCTCCTCGGAGAAGTCGCCGTGCTTGATGTCCGGGCGGAGGTAGTTCAGCCACCGCAGGCGGCAGCTCTTCCCGCATCTTCTGAGACCTAGCTAACGAGAAAATTATAAAAAAAAGGAAGACGGTAGAATAGAATCATGTCGTCTCGATGTTATTTTTTACCATCAACAACACCTAAATATATATCGTGGATCAGTTAATTTCATATGCATATATATATTTATCTATGTATGTCGTATCAAGGAGAGATGTGGGGATGTGCCTTGATGATCCAGCTACGTACGTACCTATCTTCTGCGGGAGAGCAATCCAGCTGCCGCCGGTGCCGTTCTTCTCGACGTAGGACTTGAGCCTGGCGTCCTCGTCGGGAGACCAGGGACCCTTCTTCACGCTAGCCTTGTCGCAGCACGGAGCTCTTCCCATGGCGACGCCGCCTCGCCGTCTTCTTCCGCCACCGTCTGAGTCGGAGTCTTTCTTCCCCGAAACCAGCTACTTCTTTCTTCTCCAGCTCTCTCTCTCTCTCGCTCTGTGTGTCGGAGCTAGGGACCTAAATTATGTATAAGCGGGCGGGGACAAACGGGAAGAAGACGACTGCCCGTCTGACGTGTCTTGCTGCTCGTCTTCTTCTTGTCCTTGGCTGCATTAGAATCTTCGTCTCTGTCACGCAGCCATCAGCGTGTGGCCCATCTCGCCCCGGTTTGTCTCCGGGCGGCGAACGCTGTCGGAGATGGCGAGGACGGCGGCCTGCAGCGCGTGCGCGCGGGGGAAAGCAACGGACGCGAAGCTTCGCACCTTGGGGGAACGTGGGAGGAGTTCAAGACGGGTCCAGATCGACTCGGCCCTCGTGAGCGCGGAGAGTCCGGTTCGCCTCGGCAACCTCTCCCGAGACTAATCACTCAATCCTTCCCATAAAAAAATGATTAACATCGAACTATTATTAAATATTATTAAATTATGTCGTCAAATTATTTCTTTTCGAGGAAGTTGAAAGGCACATCTCTCAAGAGAGTGCTCGAGGTGAACCGGACTCAAGTTCGGCGGGTGTTTCTTTGAGAAAATTGACTTCGAATATAATTAAGAAAATCAACTTAATATCTATCTCGTTAATCAAATATGCATGACATGAGATCCGTTTTTAGACGATTTGTACAATGATAAGTCCACGTAAATTACTTCTGTCGAACGATTACCGCCGATTCCCAAAATGCTCTCGGCCGAAGAGGGGGTAGTCGACTCAACGGCTGGACGGCTCAGTGCAAGATAGAGAGCTGATGGCAACGGTGATGACGATCTAGGGTTACAAGTTTCGATCTCGTCTTTCTCCTCCTCCGACGACTATCAATAATTTGCTTCATTCATCTTCATCCTCTGACGACACTGTCTTACTCCATCTAGGATTTTTTTTGCTTCACGGAGACCTTTGACGATGGCGATCTAAGATTAGAAATTTCGCTCATCTTCTTTCCTTTTTTTTGTTTCCTTATTTTACACAAATTTCGAGCTCTAACTTAAATTCTAGCAACTATGTTAAGCTCTGATTCAAATTTAATTTATTATTTAATTTAACCGAGCACGAGCACGAGCCCAAGGTAAAGTGTAGTAGCTCAATCCAAATTTAATTCACATTTAAGCCTAAAGTTGACATAAACTCTTTTAAAAAAATTAAAATCAATTAAAAATTATTTTTGAAATTTTAAATTGTACTTATTTATGAAAGTTGATATAAGTCAAGATGCAACTTATTTTATTTATTAAATTGATAATACATAACTATTAACACATAATTTTATCTTTTAAAAAATATTCAATCTCGAGTTACTCGTGAACTTGTGGAGTTAAGTAAAAATCTATTCAAGCTCGACTTATTTAATAAGTTAAGTTTTATTTTTTATTCAAACATGTTCATTAATTTAACATAATGAACTAGCTGGCTGAGTTTTGAACAACTTGTCTGAGCATATTGATTCATTTGCACCCCTATTCAAAACCAATCAAGAGCGGTTCTCAGTTAGTTTATTTATTTATTTAGCTCAACAGCATATTAATTTGTCAAATTAACAAGTTCGGCAATTATGTAAGGACTGAATTAATTGATTGACCTAACAATCATGTTAATTAACAGTCTTCTCGGAAGATCATCTATCTTAGGTTTACTCCCACAATATAACACGCTTAACTTCAGAGTTCTTTCAATTAAATATTCAAAAAATGGCTAACCGATATTGTTAATCTCTTAACATATTTAAGGGTGCAAATGAACTAATACACTCGACAAGTAGTCCAAAACTTGACTCATAAAAATTTGACTCGGCTCATTTATTATCTCGTTTATTATGTTAAATGAACAAATTTTAACAAAAAATAAAGTTTGACTCATTAAATGAGCTAAGCTTGAATCGACTCCTATTTGGTTTGATAAGCTCGCGAGTAGCTCGATTAAATAATTTATTGAATATTTATTTTTAAAAATTAAGTTATGAGTATTAATAGGAGTATATTGTCACCTAAATATATTAAATAATTAAAAATTCAAGTTTAAACTTATATCAAGCTTTATAAATGAGATAAATCTAGAGTTTCACAAACGACTTTTTATTAATTTCAAGTTTTAAAAATGAAATTTTATATAACTTAAGCTTGAATATGGATTGAACTTTAGTCTAACTACTATTTGAGCTCGAACTCGACTTGACTTAGTTAATAAATGAATCAAACTTGAACAAAGGTTCAACATACTTGTTAAAACTAGAACTTGAACTCGAATTCGTGTAAAATAAACGAGTCAAGTTTGAACTGTAAGGAATCGTCCATTAAAATTTGGTGTAGCGGAAGCGACGATTCCTATGGGTTCCTTTAGAATCCGTCTCAATCAGAACCGAACGACGAAAACCGAAAACCGATCAAATCGGGTTCGAATATACCTGATAGGGATTCATATAATCCCATGGAGAGAAAGGAGATGAGCTTCTCAAGCTCTACAAACCGTTCAAGTGTCCGGTCTCCAGCAGTATCCACACGAACTTCATCCACAGCAGGTTCTCCCTTCGCGCCGGCCTCGAGAACTCTTCCCGAACGGAGCTCCATCGACCATGGACACCTTCTTGAGAGAGGAGGAGGTAGGGATGAGGCTTGGGACGTGGTTTTCACCCTTGGCTTGATTGGGTTTGGCTGAAACCATTAGTATTTATAGAGAATTATGGAATTTTTCATAAAAACCCAAAATCTCTATAAATTACGTCCTTGCCCCTGTACTTGTGGATAAGTCCTTTTGTGTGTGACCCACTAGGCCCAATAACCTATTTGGTTGAGGCCTAAATAAAATAGAACAATTCTATTTAATTTAATTAAATCCATTATCCGATAACAGATTAATCGGCCTACCGATCATGAAGGGTACAAGCCACATCCCATGATCCCAAATGGCTATGGGGATAATCTCATCTCCATTGAGCCTTTCCATCATCAGCTACCACCTGGATATAAACCCTCATCCATCCAATGTCCCGGTCGGAAAGGAGTACGGCATCGACTGTCAACTCCTTAGTGTACCGACTCTATA
Organism: Cryptocoryne crispatula var. balansae; assembly: GCA_036172225.1. Lineage (NCBI taxonomy): Eukaryota > Viridiplantae > Streptophyta > Magnoliopsida > Alismatales > Araceae > Cryptocoryne > Cryptocoryne crispatula. Next base: position 40,411,329 of record CM069922.1, on the reverse strand, counting down.
GGATCTTGTACTCGGAATTGGATCAATTGGAAAACTCCTTTTCCAATTATCCTATCTACCCTGGCCAGGGATTTAGAGTACTATCCCATAGGACATTCACTCTCACTTACCGAGAGTGGACGATCCCTTGTTGTCCGCTCAATTGCCTCCATCGGATTTTCCTTGTACCCGATCCATCGCTATATAGGACCATCTAAATTGTGATCCATAAGTCAATGGTCAAAGCACAAGTTCCACCCAACAAGGCAACTTTGGCGACTCAGGTCAAAGGTCCAACCATGCAACCGTGATGATAGAAAACCACGATAGACGAGTTCGGTAAGATACCATTCGGGATTTCTAATTCGGTCGGTTCGGTGAACTCATTCAACTAATGAGCACTCGTATGTGTATCTCGGTGTCTCCACACTAATGACCAATGAGATCGGTCGTCCTCATCACATGAGAAGACATCACATACACTAGTCTATCCGGATCCTTGATGTCCCGTCTCAAGTATCCTATGACTAGGAACATTTAGATCAAATACCTCTAGATGATCAATCTCATTATCATGATCTCATCATGATTTAATCATCATTGTATTTGATCAAGGACTTCATTATGATATTCGCTTCTAATAAGAGCTTATAATGAAGATTTGCCTAATTAATTGAATGAGATATTTTTAGAAATATCGAATCATATCATATATGATTGGCTTGTAGGGCATACATTTCTATCATGAACATCATAGTACTCAGCTCGACTTGGCTAGTTTGCACCCCCAGACATATTCACAAACCAAAGAGTTACAAGTTGAGTTTCTATTCTTAATATGTTCGAGTTTGATTGGTTGAGTTAAATATTGTTTATTTATTTCTTTATTAAAGTTAATTTAAATTTGTATTAGATTACCAAATTTAAACCCAATTCTTCTATGAAGTTTGAATAATTTTAGTTATTTTATTTATGAAATTAATCAAACTTAAACTCAATTTTGAATTAAACTCAAATTAAGCTCTATTTAAACTTATTTAATATTTTTGATAAATGCTATATGTATAATAAGTTGTTTATTTGTTTTTTAAAATAAAAATATGATTAAATAATCAATCAAATACTCAAAGAAGTTGCTTTTAGTCAAGTAAAGATTTGTTATAAATTGAGTCCTTTCTTGATATCAAGTTTACTCGTTTGGCAATATGATAAATGAGCTGAAATAGAGAAGTCTGATCTCTAGCTTTATTGCATTAAGATATGTAGTGTAATTCTAGAAGATATACTATCGATATCAAAATTGATATAGATGAGTACTTATTTTGATTCGTTATATGCCTTGTTTCCCAAAAAATTTCAAACTTAATATTTGTAAGTCTTGGAATGGAAAATTAATTAAGAGGGTACTATCTTGACCGATCAAATTGATAATTTATGCCCTGTTTGTGCCCTGTTTGGTAACACTATTAGACACCTCTATCATTATTAATTTTAAAATTGATATTGTTGGTAATCACCATGAGGTGTTTAGTTAATAGTATCAATTTTGAAATTTTAGTGTAAACAACACATGTTATGTAATACAAGTGTCAACTTGTATCAATTTTGATTTTGATACTCTATCTTCTAGAAATATCAATATCAATACTAATATAGTATCATTTTTGATACTCTAACCAAAGAGGCCATTAGTTAGAGTTTCATTTTTTTGTACTAGATCAATATTGATATTAATATTTTCAAATGTTGGAGTATCAATATTAAAATTAATACAAGTTGACACTTGTATTACATAATATATTTTGTTTACATTACAAATTTTAAAATTGATACAATTAATCAAACACTTCTTAATGGTTCCTATCAATATCAATTTTAAAATCGATACTGATAGAGGTACCTAATAGTGTTACCAAATATGGCATTAGATCACAAACGTAATTCTTAAGATAATGATATATGAAAGAAAGATAAAATAATAGTAATAGACAGACAATTTTATAGTAATTTAATTATTCTCAAATATCAAGATCTTTATCTACTATCTAATAAATACCTGTCAATATGTAGAGTTTGAACCATACACTTTGTATCATTATCACACACGGGCATAGAAAAATTTCACACAACACATATTTCAAAATCACTCACTCTTGGGAGGATCCCAACAAAAATAGATGTAGAAATAATTTTTAAATATAAACTTATCATATATAAATATTAATGTCAATCAAGCATATCAATGAGTATTATAGACTATTTATGAAGGGGGGAAGACGATTGTGAGATAGATTTCAGACTTTGGTGATGGGGCTTTTCTTGTGTACATCCCTTAAGGATTACCACCTATTTATAGGGCTTTTGACTCACATTCCCTCCGTCTCAAATCAATGTTGCCCATTATTTCCTTTCTTCTTTAATGTCAAGGAGAATATTATATCATCAATTTCGATTCTAAAGTGGGGAATGCTTACTATTGGCCTTGGCTTCTATTTATTGGCCATTTCTTAAAAACATTATGTTGTAACAACTTTTATAGAAAAATATGCTATACAAGTCAATCATATATAATATAATTTGACCTTTTTAGGAATATCTCATTCAATTAATTAGGCAAAACTTCATTACTAGTATTTATTAGATGTGAATATCGTAATGAAGTCCTTGATCACATGTAATGATGATTAAATAATGATGAGATCATGATAATGAGATTAATCATCTATAGGTATGTGATCTAAATATTCCTAGTCATAGGATCCTTGAGATAAGACATCAATAATCCGGATAGACTAGTATGTGATCTCTTCTCATGTGATGAGAATGACCGAATTTATTGGTCATTAGTGTGGGGACACTAGAATACACACATAGGCGTTCATTAGTAGAATGAGTTCGCTGAATGGACCAATTTAGAAAACCATGATCAGTATCTTACCAAACTGTCTATCAAGTTATTCTTACATCACAATAGCACAGTTGGATTTTTGACCTGAGTCATCAAAGATGTCTTACTAGATATATCTTATATCCTATAAAATAATACTCTAAAACCTTGGTGAAGGTACTTATAATAATTGGAAAATAAGTTTTCCAATTGATCTGAACCTGAGTACAGGATCCCATAGAGTCAGAATATTTAGGGGTTGATAGTCGGTGCTGAGCCCTTGACCAACAGGTACATTGTATGAATGAGGATTTAAATCCATGTGATAATTAATGATGGAAAAGCTTAATAGATGTTATTTTACTCTCCAAAGTCATTTGACATCATAGGATGTGGCTTGTACCCTTTATGATCGAAAAGTTATAAAAATTATTATCAGATAATGATTTTGATTTATTTTAAAGGTATTGTTCTTTTAAATTAATTAAGGCTTTAAAAAAATTGACTATTGAGCCTAGTGGGTCACACATTAGATCTGGTCAATAAGATGAGGGCATGGGCATAAATTTATAGAAATTTTAGGTTTTTGTGAAAAAATTCATCTTCTATAAATAAAAGGCTTATAAAGTCAAACCTAACAAGCCATAGGACTAGAGCACGTCCCAAGTAGCCTCCCTTCTTTCTATCTCTGCTCAAGAAAGTGATCTCCTATGGTTAAGCTTGGATCTGGAAGGTTTTTGGAGGCCTGAAGGATGGGAGAACTCGTCTATTGAAGCAAATCGTGTGAATACCACTAGACACCGTCCACTTGAATGGTTTTCAAAAAAAGGAATGTCCTTTCTTCATCCATGGTTAGGAATTTTGGAAATCTTATAAGGCACTCTCGTTCTCTTCGACCTAGGTAATGCTCATGGTTATGGTTTTAAGGAATCAAAAAATTTTCTACTACCATAGATTGATTTCTTACAGTGGTATCATAGCCAGGTTGAAGCCTTGGTCAAAGTTGACATGAAATTGGCTTGATTTTATGCTTAAGTATTTTTTTTGATTTATACTTAACAATCTAGACTTTATATTTCTTTGTATCTAGACACCAAGGACATAATATGTCTCTCCCATATCCTTCATCTCAAATTTTTTTACTAAGCTCAAATTTTACATTATTCAACATTCCGATGTCATTTTTGGAGAGCAATATATCATCCACATATAAGAATAATATAATCATCATGCTCTCACTCTTTATGACACACACGACTATCCAACTGATTTGGAACAAAATTGAGTTAAATAAAAATATCATGAAATTTGAGATACCATTGTCTAGATGATTATTTCAAACCATTAATTGACCTTTCCAATTTACATACATTTTTCTCTTGGCTTTTTCTCCTAAAATCCTTTAGGTTGTAGTATATAAATATCCTCCCTTGACTCTTCGTTAAGGAATACAGTCATGATATCCATCTGGTGTAATTCCATGTCAAGACGCAATAAATAGCCAAAATTATTCTTATAGATGCAAATTTTGCATCTGATGAGTAAATTTCTTGATAATATATACCTGCTTTCTGATTATAACCTTTGGTAACTAACCGAGCCTTATATTTTCTATAGACCCATCAGTTCAAAGCTTTTTCTTAAATACCCATTTACACCCAATAACCTTTCTATTCTTGGGTAAATCACACAATTTTCACACTCTATTAATTTTTAAAGAGTTTATTTCTTCTTTCATGACATCTATCTATAATTATGATTCACACGATTTCATAGCATCAATATAATTTACCGAATCTGTGTGATTTTCCTCATCTATGTTTACTATCAGACATGAAGACTCACATGAGTATAAATAAAAATCATCCATCTACACATGTGGAGTTCTATTTCTTTTGTTGCCAATTGTAGGTACATCAACTTGTGTTTCTACCATAAGATCATTTTGTTTATCAACTATTTCTTGTTGAGATGGTTTTGATATCCTAGGTCCTTCCTCAATTGTTGGAACATTTCTAGAGTTATCATTACAGTAGTCATCATCTATCACAATTAGATGTTTCTTCTTATTTTCATGAGATTTCTCTTTTTCTAAATATTTTAGGAATGTAGTATCCCTATATTCAATGATCCATTTTTCTTTATGAAAGAGCTTATAACCATTTGATTTTTCACAATATCTTATGAATTTACATTTCGAAGTTTTTAATTCCAACTTATCTCTAAGTTGTTCTGGAATGAGCATATGAGCTGTAGAACTCCATTTCCTAAGATGACTCAGATTTGATTTCCTCCAATTCCACAATTCATAAGGTGTACATTCGACATATTTGGTGGGTATTCTATTCAAGATGTAATTTGCCATGAGCAAAGCTTCTATCCAGAATTTCTTGGGAAGATTAGAATGAGATAGTATACATCTAACCACATTCATCAGAGGTATATTTTTTCTTTCTGCCACACCATTCTGTTGTGGCATATATAGTATTGTTTGATGTTGTTTTATTCTTTGCTCTTGACAATATGACTCAAATTTTTGAGTTATTTTCTCCATCTCTATCTGTTCTTAACACATTAATATCTCTACCTAGTTTTCTTTCTATTTCCACTCTATATTTTTTAAAATAACTGAATACCTCAGACTTAGTAGAAATAAGATATACATAGACATACCTTGAGTAGTCATCTATGAAACTTATGAAATATTCTTTATTATTGTATGTCTTTATGCTTAATGAGCCACAAATATCTGAGTGGATCAATTCTAACAATTCTTGTGATCTATGTTTTACAAGAATGATTTCTTAGTCATCTTTCTGACCAAACAATGTTCACAAGGTGATAATTGAACCTTAGTTAAACTCGGTAGCAAATTCATCTTTATTAATTTTTCTATTTTAGAATTTTCGAGATGTCACAATCTAAAATACCATAAATCACATTCTGACAAAACATAGAAATAATAATAATAAGTTTTAATTTCATTCATTTCATTTTCAACTATAGGGATACAAAATAATCATGCCTCGAAATAAATTTTCTCATAGCAAGCACTTTCTGTCTTTCCCTATAGACACATTTTGATTATAGAATCTAACTGCGAGGCCCTTCTTCATCAATGTTGGTACAAAAATGAGGTTCCGCCAGATGTTTGATGCATAGAGCACATCCTTGAAGATCATGATGTTATCCCCAGGATCCAACCTATAAGTTCCAACACCCTCCACATCGAGATAGGTGTTTTTCCCTATATATATATCCTCTGCTCACCAACATTAAGCTTCTGGAAGAAAATTAATTCTGTCTTGGTCTTTGCAATATGCCTTGTTACTCTTGAATCTATCTACCACTTATTTGAATCTACCAAAGTGGTGATGCATTTAGTTACTCCAATAAATTCTTGCTTTCTGACTCCCTTATTGCCTGGGTGCCTATTTACACTCTTATTCTCATGCTTGTTAGGACAATTGGCCTTAAAGTGACCAAATTTTTCACATGTATAATAAGCACCATTAGGAACCTTCTTTTCTTTGTTTTGAAATTTATTCTTGAACTGTAGCTTTTGTGACTAATGCAATGAGTTGGCGCTTACCTCTTCTGGGAAAATAAAAAATAAATTTTAATTTTAAATGATTGGCAAAGAAACTTCTGGGCCTTGTGAAGAAATTTTCTCATGAACAGTGAAGACGCTCAGGTGTGAAGTAGAGGGCGATGATGTGAAGCAACAGCAAGAACGTCTAGTAGATGGCGCCGGCAACGGCAAAGAGAGCACTCCGTGAATCTTTGTAGCAGCGACAACAATGCACCAAGCAACCTTGCAGTGGAGTGACTGCAAATTCGACGACCTCGGGTGACAATGCAGGATAGAGCGATAGGGCTTAAGGGAGGATCGATAGCGGCAACAACCATCTACAGCGTTGTTGCAGTTTTGGGTGGAGGCGACAAAGCAAGTTAAAGGGCTGTCCAGTGGCGCACTTGAGGGACAACGGATAGCGGACGATGACTCCCCAAAAAGCTAGGTATGTGACGAAGAAATGTCCAACATATGGTAGTTGATGGCGAAATGGCACAACGTCGTAGAGATCGAAGCAGCAATTGCGGCAATGGCTCACTAGGTGGTTGAGGGGTGATTAATGCCTAGCAGCAAGAGATGTTACGCTGCGTAGCTCTACAGGATGGCGTCCCACGACATATCGACAAGGTAACCATGCTCTGATACCACTGAAGGGGGGAAGATGATTGCGAGACTGTTTTGGGACTCCAGCGATGGGGGCTTTTCTTGTGCACATCTCTTAAGGATTACCACCTATTTATAGGTCTTCTAACCTTCATTTCTTCCGTCCCAAATCAACGCCATTAATGGCACCCATTGTTTCCTTTTCTCCTTAATTCCAAGGAGAATATTGTATCATCGATTCTGATTGTAAAGAGGGGAATGTTTACTATTGACCTTGATTTCTATTAATTGGCTATTTCTTAAAAACGTTATGTGGTAACATTCTTGCAATTTAAGCACATTTTAAAATAAAATAAATTTAAATATATGCTTATATATCGTGTATATATCATAAAAAAATTTGCTTGGATTGCAAACACTCTTGAGTAAATATATTATGTATATATTTTAAATATATACGCATGTCCATGTCGTTAACTGTCCAATAATATCCCAATCCGGATACCAACTTCAGCTGATATCTCATAATCTTTATTTAATCCCATACTATCAGATGTGACTCCGTACCGGATCCACACCTCTATCCAGAGGCCAGCGATTCTTCGTGCAGTGTTCTTAGGAAGGGCCTTGAATAGGGCTATTCATTGTTTGGTTCAACCCAAAAAATTAAATTAAATCAATAATTTAGTTTGATTTGATTTGATTTGAACTATTAATTGATTTAATTTGGTTTTTAAGATCATTCAAACTAAATTAAACCCGTAAATCGAATAACTCGAATTAGATTAAATAATTTAGTTTAAAGTATATATAAGATAGTATTTGTGTATCTTTTCTTATAAAAATAAATTTGTTTCAAGAATTTTTAAATAAAAATTAATGTAATATATAAACATATACATAATATTTTAATACAATATGATTTAAAAAAACAAAACAAAATTATATATTGATATATCCACTATACCTTGATAAAATATAGTTTGAATCGAACTAAATCAAATTAAATCAAATTAATTTAATTCGATTTAATTTGATTTGAGAGATAATTTGATTTGATTTGATAAAAAATATTTAAAAATCAAATCCAATCAAACCACGAACACCCCCAGCCTTGAACTTGCCCATATTTGCGCATGACCGGTTGTCCATTGAGCTTATGTGTTGCGCCTGTGCATGTGCTTCAGATCAAAGGTTGGGCCTGACCCATCTAATACATGCTTGTTCTGGCCCATTATGAAATCCAGTGCTTCTTCTTCTGGTTGGTAAAACTACTTGAGCCTACTATGCTTATTTTATTAATACATATATATATATATATCATGCATACATGTATCGACGGATATGAATAGAAACTATCTAAATTTTTACATACTAAATTCTTTCACAACACAACTTAATAGGGTGTCTGGTTGCATAATAAATTGAGATTTTGTTACCATTTTACGTTCTTATAACAAAATTGGTTAAAAGAAATATTTGGCAACCGTTACAATTTTATATTTTTAAAATGTTTTCGTACTTGAACAAAAAAATGTCACTTTTTTTTTCTTTATCTTGTGGTCCCCATCTTGTTTAGTCACGTACCGTATCCACTCTTTTCTCTCGTCGTACCTTCTCAAACATTTCCGGACACGATATTGATTGGCTCATATTTATTTTAATGTCATTTTTTACCATGAAAGTGTATAAAAAATTATTGTGCAACCAATAAATTTTTATGTTGAATCTAATATGGTATCAGTTCTGATATTGTTATCACACCGTTACATGCATCTGAATCAGATGGGATGGACCATTATAAAAAGTTAAATCAGAAAAAAGGTATTTTTATGGGATGGCTGACAGCTGGTGATCAGCCATAATCATATAAATCATGAAGCAGTCCAGAATTAATTAAGGTGATGATCATTTTTAGTCTTCAGATGATTTTTTACAATTACCAACATAAAGTTTAATCTTCATTTCTATCTATTACATTTGAAGTACTTATCTACTTCAGAATTTTTGTGTTGCAAATATGAAGGCTTCGAGCATCTCGTGTGTTAATCGTTTGGTTGGATGATAAATGGGTTTTGGTTGTAAAAATACGTTATTAAAAAATATTTTTAACAAAATTGGCTAAAAAAGTGTTTGGCAATCAATAAAAAAATTATATTTTTAACAGGGAACATATTTTTAGATAAAAACATGGGATTCTCTTCCGCTTGTGATCATCCTTTTTGTTATCTTATCACGTCAGACATGATAATTTTATGTCGTATTAGATATTATTTAATATATAAAAATTATTTAGAACCAAGCACCTTATGATGAATCCAGGACACCTAAAAATATTTACAATTTTCTTCACTACGGAATAAGCATACAACGCCAAAGGCAATATCCAACAATGTTATGGATGGTCGATTAAGTTATTTACATCCCGTCGAAGCAATAAATATATTATTTATATAAGATGAACTAAAACTTAAATAATTAACTTAGTTTTAATTTTTTTTAAAAATTAAATTTATATATAAATTTCAACATATCCAGCCTAGAGTTGAAAATAGGGCTGTGAATTAATGAAGTGGATGTGGAGTTTTAGTGGTCGCTCCATGTAGTACGTGGAGATAAATCAGATATTCTAATTCTTATATTCTTTAGATTATGATCGGATATGGACACTATTTGATTCGAAATTGTAGTTGAATTTTATTTGATTAATATATTCAATAATATATGGTATGTAAAAATAAATTTAAAATATAATCAGACTGGAACCGTGTACAGCCTAGTTGTGACTCCTCGTCACAAAATTTAATTACAAAACAAAATTTTAAAAAGTTTGATGAAAATATTTGGTAGTTACTAAAAACAGTTTTATAAAAACTCACAAGAAATATTTTTTTCTCTTTCTTATAGTCCCTAGTCATTTTCTTTATCGTACATGGTTTCAACTCTTTTTTTTATTATACCTTACCAAACATGATAAGTTTATATTTTTGAATATATTATATTTCATTTCAAGTCGAAAAATCAAGTCAAAATATTAATTTGATTTGATTTGAATAATTTAAATTTTTAACAAAAGCAAATTGATAAATCAAATGGCTTGAGTTAAGTTAAATATTTATTTTAACATAAGTATAATGATAATATATATATTACGCATAAATATAAATATTTTAAAAATTCTTATGTAAAAATAGTCACATATAGATGTATACAGTATATTTTAGTAAAATAAAAATTCTAAAAATCAGATAAAATTATATATACATATATTTTATATCAAAAAATATAATTTAAATCAGACCAAATCAAATCAAACACAATTAGTTTAGTTGTCATCTAGTATGGGTCTGTCATCCTTTTGTGGTAGCGATGGTGGTTGTGGTTTGGATCGTTCAAAAGGATCGATAAATTGGTAAAATGAATTGAAATGAGCTATCAAATTGATATAACCAGTTCGTTTCAAAGTTTTTGAGTGTTTGGGTTTTTTAAAAAAAATTAAGCCAATATACTTTATCGCTTGAATTCAATTTGACCATAGTTGTCAAAACAGTCGCCTAGGTGCCGCTTAGGCGACATGGCAGTTTTACTAGATTGCCCGAACCATCCACTTAATTCTCCCCCCAAAAAATGTACACCTTGGTAACTTGGCGAGCGCCTAATTTGTTGGACCAGACCGGTGAGGAGAATTGGCACCTCCAGTTCTTAAGAAAAATCGAACTGGTTTCTTAAAAACATGACTGAGCCCCTTCTAATAGTCCTGTTCATCCTGGTGCTAAATCAAAGCCCCAAGGTGGCCTCCCCCGACAGATGCGAGTGCTTAGAAGAAACAGCACCGCGGCCCTCCAACGATGATGCTTTCGTGGCACCTACCCCACAGCACTCTTCTCCTCCTTCGGCGACGACTTTGCCACCTTCAGAAGAAGCCCTAACTGACTTAGCTTTTCCCTATGGTCTTCTCTCTAAAACCTAATTTTTGATTTATTTTATTATTCTTCTCATTTCCTCTCACTAGTTCAGCATTTTAACATCTACTAGGATGTCTTAAATGTTCTTATATTTCATTCCATATTTAAATGTCTAAAATATTGCGTGTTTAAACAGCTCAAATGCGTCGATGGTTTTCAATTTTGTTGTTTTTGTTTCTTCAAGTATTTTTCTATATTCTACATATAACGTAGGCATTGTTTGATGCTTGGACATTGTTATATTATATGTAATAGGGTTAAAATCCTCTCAATCATTGCCATAGTTATTTATGCTACGTTTTAAATCCAAAAAAATTCCAGTAACACTTCTAATCTGATTTTCTATTATTATTCTTATATGATTGTTTGTGTTGATTTATAAAATCAAAATGTGTTAGATTGATAAATTTTTTATGTATTCAACTAGTGAACCTTTTGCTTGGTTGTTTAATGGAATCTAGAATAGGATCAATTAACATGAATGCCATTGAAGAAAAGAAAGTCAAGTCAAATGATCCAGGTTGGAAGTATGCTCATTGGCCTGATGACAAGGACAAGAATAGAGTTCAATGTGAACTTTGTGATTTGGTGACAAATAGTGGAATCAAGAGACAAAATGAACATTTGATTGGAGGATTTAGCAATGTTAAGAAATGTCTAAAAATGACAAAAGAAAATGTCGACGAAATGTTAGGTTGGTTGAATAAAAATAAGAGGAGAAAAATGACATCTTCAAGAACAAATGACATTCTTATGTATTCTGAAAGTGATGAAGAGGCCTAAGAGGGCGACATATAACATTTAGAGAAAGGAAGTGGTAGTGCTAAATCTACTTATTTACTTTTACTTCTAGATAAAAGCAAGAAAAATAAGAGTTCAATGGATGCTTTTGCAAGAATGTATGCCGAGAACTTTGTCGATGCGAGAAGAAGTGGCAAAAAATATCAAAGTACTTTGAACAGTAAATTGAAGAAAGAAGAGCAATCATTGTTTGAAGAACACGTAACCACTTGGTTTATGAAGTTGGCATTTCATTTAATGCTACAAAGTTGAGAAGTTTCGAGGTCATATGTGAATCTGTAGGTTGAGTTGGACCGGGTTGTAGGCCTCCTAGTTATCATAGCTTGAGGGTGCCTTTGCTCAAGAAAGAGGTTGAAAAAATTGATGCAATGCATTCGGAGTATGAGCAATGCTGGAAAGTTTATGATTGTACCATAATGTGCGATGATTGGACTGATAGATGACAATGAAAATTACTTAACTTCTTGGTCAATTGTCCATAGGGGACCTACTTTTTAGAGTCTATAGATGTCTCTGACTGCAAAGAAGATGCCACACTTATTTATTAGCTTTTGAACAAAGTTGTTGACAAAATTGGCAAGCAATATGTGCTCCAAATTGTGACTGACAATGCATCATACAATGTTTCAGTTGGGAGATTGTTAATGAAAAAAATAAAGCATTTGTATTGGACACTTTGTGTATCACACTGTCTTGATTTAATGTTGGAGGATATCAAAAAGATGAAAGTTTATGTAGGTACAATCTCAAAAGCCAAGAAGGTAACTAATTATATGTATAATCACTCCGTCTATTGGATTTCATGAGAAAGAAAACAAAAGAAAAATAACTTGTAAGGTGCAGGGTAACATAGTTTGCTACATCTTTTCTCACTTTGGACATATTAAATGATGATGTGGTAAAAAGAGAATTGAGGAGATTATTCTCTTCTGATGCTTGGCGTAAAAGTGTGTAGGCAAAGGCAAACGTGAGAAAAAATGTGCAGTCCATTATTATCAAATCAAATTTTGACATGGAGTAGAAGAAATCTTGAGAGTATGTCAGCCAATTTAACAAGTTTTAAAAATGGTGGATGGGGATGAGAAATCGACAAAGAGCTATTGGTATGCAACAATGGAATGTGCAAAACAAAAAATTATTGAAAAATGTACGGGAAAAGAAACAAAATATACTCCTATCTTAAAAATTATGGATCGACGATGGGAGGTATAAATGCAGTGCCCTTTACATTTAACCAGATAGTTTTTGAATCTTAAGTTTTACTTTGATGTTGAAGTTAGAGATCCATGCTCAACTACTAAGATGGAAGGTGCATTTTACACATGTATGGAGAGAATAGTGAGAGATTCTAATTTACAAGAGAAGATAGATGAACAACTTTTCTCCTATATGGAAGTAAAAGACACATTTGACATCTCATTCGCTATCAAGTCACATCATAAAAACTTTCAACTAAGGACATAGCTTTCATTATATTTTTTGTTTAACATTATTTCTAAGATATTAAATACATGTTATGGTTAATGTTTCTTTGTCAATATAGTTGATTGGTGGATACAATATGGTGGACAAACACCTAAGTTAAGAGCTCATCGAGTTGTGAGCAGAGTTGGAGCACTTTTGAATTTGTAAGATTTCTAAAATTGCGATACATGTTATATGATCTACATTTAATGATTTAGATTTTAATTAATGATTTTGTATTCAATTTTTTTTTTAAATTTCATACTTAGAAGAGAAACCACTTGGAACATAAACGGTTGAATGATTTGGTATATGTGCAATACAACCGACGTCATCGTGATAGATTCATAGCACAATAAAAGATCTTGAAATGTATGATCCTATTTGTTTTGAAGATCTAGATTGGAGAAATGAATGGATGACAAAGGAAAATGTAGATTTAGTGCATGAAGGGAAAGATCTCATATGGGAAGATGTGGATGATGCTATGGAAGCTTAAGAGAGTAGGTCTCAAAGAATAATTGGAAAATCAAGTGCATCACATTATATGCCATCAAGAGATGAAAATAGTGATGAAGAGCTTCTAGAGGATGATATAGATGATGATGATGATGATGATGATGATGATGATGATGACGATGATGTAGATGCATCATGGGAGAGTCAAGAGACACATGAGGAAGACAATGCAAACGAGGAGATTAATGCACCTAACATTGACATTAGAAAATCTTGTGTTTTGCTTTAAACTTTGAGTTTGTGATGCAGATTAACTTTTAATTATTCTTGTCTTTTAAGTTTTATCTTTCAAGTTCTAAGTACTCTTTTGATGTTACTTATGTTCTTAATGAATGGTGATGTTAGCTGTATTGTCTTTTTTGATGTACTTTTAATATTTTGTTTAGTTCATATCTCACTATCTTAGTGTCTTGTGCTGTAATAATGTGAAATGCTTTATGCTTGTATTTTACAAATATATTGTGAACACTATTATGCAGTTCCTAGAGAAGAAAAAAAGTTCAAAAAATATTTACATTATTTGATAAGTTTATTTACTTTAAATTGTCTTAAATTTATATTCTTTTGTACCGTGTTCTTATTCAAGTTTGGTTATGAATGTACGTCAATTTATACATTACATTGTCATTATAGTTTCAAAATGCCATATACCTCACTTCACACCTTGCCTTATCGCCTAGGCGACGCCTATACTTACATCTTGTTGCCCAAGCTGCAAAAGACCCTTTGGGCACCTTAGATGCCTTGTCGCCTTGACAACTATGAATTTGATCTCTCTTTAAACTAGATTGAACCGGTAAACCGGTTGACTGTTCCCTTTCACACTTTTAGTCCTCAATCGGTTGCACTTTTTGGCTTCAACTCCTCTTTAGTTTATACAAGAGAACGAAGGCCAAATAAGATAATATTTGTGGACTCTTGTTTAATTAATGATATTAACTTCATTAAAAATAAGTTAACCATAATTTTGACATGATCGTTATGCTAAGATTAAATAATTTTATTATTATGAATTTATTGATAATAATATATTAAACTGATGATCCAAACCGATAATGAACCAATTTGGTTCAAGGTTTGACATGTAGCCAAACTGGTTCAATTTAGTTCAGCATCTATCGGTTTGATCTAGATTTTGAAAATTTCACTCAAAACTTAAAAGGAACTGTTTACTCTCTCTCTCTTTCTCTCTCTCATTTATATCCCTTATTTAGTGCAAATGTTGTATTTCATATTTATGTATGACGCAATAATTGCTAATTGGTGTTTGGTTGCTTGATAAAACAAAAATTCACTACAGAACAAAATTTTAAAAAACTTGTGAAAACTATACGACAAATTTAAAATAATTTTATAAAAAATCTTAAAATGACTTATTTTTTATTATATCCAACTAAACATTTTAAATATATTATATTTTATTTTAATAGATAACTTTGTAATAGAATTATATACAGATCATTTCACAACCAAGCGCTCCTGCACAAAATGCTGCTGAGGTAAGTCTATTAACAATCATATGCATAATCTATCACAATGGACACCATGATGATATCATTTCAAGGTATACACAGAAAAATAAATAATCAAATAGCAAATTATTATTTTATTTTCATGAAGCCCTTTCTTTTCTTTCTTTCTTTTTGAACAATGAAGCCCTTTCTTACTTCAGTGAAAAGGGTCAATATCCGCATTCTACTTGCATTGGTGTTCAGATATTTCTTTCAGCAATAATATTCGGGCCAAAGTGGGCCGACAGCTTCAAAGCTACACGAACTTGGACTGACCCATCATATTAACGGTTGGGCCGTCCCATACATATCTGCTAGATTTCAACGGTCCAGCCCATTTTGTCTTCAAAGAGGCCCATCTGGATCCCGGTTAGGGCTACGTGGACCTGCTGGGCTACTGTGTTGGTCCCCGTTCTGTATTCAACCCTGAACCAACAAACCAAGAAGCAATTTACAACACAAACAAGAGACTTGACTTAATAAAACGTCTAATGTCTAAATTTTATTTATAATCACTCTGGTCAAATACAAATCTTATTTATTCATCTTCAAAAATAAAAAATATAATGAACCACTTAAAATTAAGTGGTTTATCAAAAAACTTACCATTGTATTCAGACATTTCTAAAATTCAGAGGTTAGACATTAAATAAGCCCAAAACAAAACGGTGGCTTGAACAAGCAAGCGACTTTAGGTAATATGGTTTGGAGTTAGCGGTGCAATCTATTCTATTCGGATAAGAATTAATGAATTAGGAATATATTTTTATATCCTATAAAATATCAGCATTAAAATTCAGATATTCCTATAAATAGAAAATCGTCAACTCTGTACATGCCTATCTGATAAAAACACTAATATTATCAAACATAAAACTATATAAAGTATTAAAATTATGATATATAAAATGTTAGGGAAGTAAACTTCTAGGTGCAATTTGGTATGGGGATAATTTGAAAATAAATCAGGAGATAAACCAATTTATCCCCAAAATTTTATGATGCCAAACATGCCCTTGGATATATTATATAAAATAAAAATAATATTTATTTTATAATTTCTTTTTTAAAAATAAGTACTTAAAATTTTAAAAAATTAAAATTATTCCAATTTCAATAATGAAATAAAAATTGAATCGCCCTCCAAATATCAAGATTTTGATTAAATCAAAGTCGGGTTTAGGGTTTTGTAGAATCAAAATCTGCAGCCCTACTAGGAGTTTTGTTTAGTTTGAACCGGATCGGGGTCAGTTCTGTTTCGTGGGTCAGCGAAAAAAAAAGTAAAAAAAATTTAATATATTAATTTTTCGATAAAGTGATTATTTTATTGTCCGGCAACATGATAAGCGCATGGGCATCACCTCTTGGTTTGGTGTGTGACGCTGGCTACAGGAGCGACGACCACCGCCTGAAGATACCATTGTATCAGGATGTTTATCAAAAATCTTACCATTTTAAAAGATATATTGAGTCATTTATTGAGTCATGTTTGTTGGAGAAGAGAGAGGACATCCAGATGAAGAACTTATATGAAGATAATCTTGGTCGAATCCTTCTAGAGAAGCCTGTGGAAGTCAAAGAATAGCAGATAGCACTGTAGAGCACAAATCAGACTTCTCCTTCTCTTTGGACAAACTTCTTGGCACTGGGGCAAGAGGAGGACGTTTGGAGAAGCTTTGGGACGTGCTAAGGATGCTGTAGAGAAGAGAGGTGAAGGAGGTTGTGTTGGCTAAGAGAGGAGATGGAGAACTTTTAAGGGTTGAGAGGAAAGAAAGAGGTAGGAGGGTTTAGAGCCTCTTAGGAGGTTGAGACCAACCTTCTTTCATGTAAGTGTGAGTGTCCTTTTAAAGGGGATGCATCTTACTTAGAGAAGAAAGAGAAGAAGCTTGTGAAGGAAGTAAAAGTGGTAAGGTGGTAAGGTGAAAAAGGTGACAAGGGCAAAAGTAAGGTGGTAGGGTGGTAAGGTGAAAAGGGTGACAAGAATAAAAGTAAGGTGGTAAGGTGAAAAAGGTGACAAGGTCAAAAGTAAGGTGGTAGGGTGATAAGGTAAAAAAGGTGATTAGATTAAAAGTATGGTATCAAGGTGAAAAAGGTGACAAGTAAGGTGACAAGGTCAAAAGTGATAAAGGTGAGAAGTCAAAAAGGTGAAACTTATGGAGGAAGTAAATGTGACAAGGTGGAAAGGTGACAAGGTGGGAAATGTAAAAAGCTAAAAATGTGAAATTCATAAAAGAAGTAAAGGTGATGAGGTGGAAAATGTGACAAGTCAAAACGGTGAATTTATAAAAGAACTAAAGGTGATGAGGTGGAAAACTTGAAGATGTGTCTCCTTTTATAGTCACTCGGAAGGCAAATTTGGAATATTGAAAAAGATGTGCATGTGCAAAATGTCCTGATCGACTGGGTGTCCAAACCGATATTAATGATGTGTGTATCTTGTCGATGACACCCCGTTGACCGGTCAACATCATGAATGCACCACGTGTGTGCCTGACACGGTGCCGTTCGTACAGTTAGGTTGGACGTCTAGACACGAAATGCCTTAATGAAGGCGACATTGGGGTTATTGTTCCAACTGATGATCATATGTGCATTGATGAGCGAAAAATTGCATCAAGTCCCGGAAGTCCAAAAATGGCGCCAAAAAGCCAATTTTTTAGAAAACTCAGTTTCTTTGATGCGGGTCTTAAATACACTTCACAAAAACACAAATTTTGAACTCTACAATTAGGCCAAATTTACGTGTCTACACCTTGTGTATTAAAATAAGATAAGTGGGAGTGCTATTATCTTCTTCATATTATATGTGGATGACATGCTACTCATTAAGAATGAAGTAGATATGTTATCATTAGTGAGCCTAGTTATCAAATTAATCCTCCAAACTAAATATGGATTTTAAGATCTATGGAGATAGATCTAAAAGCTTGCTTGACCTTACCTAGTTTATGTACATATTGTCAAAGGGTTTGACATGGTATACTCCAAGATAGGTTTCTTAGCTATGTAGTGTGGAGTTGATCTCTTTAAAGAAATGGTTTTCTTGAGAGATAAAGAATTCACATTGGTATAGCCCTTGTGCTTTTGTAATAGGCTCTATCACATTTGTGATGCTACGTGCATGACTTCATTAATGCTTTAAGTGTTATGTGCATTCATCAAGTAAATTCATGTGAGAGTCACTGGATAATTAAGAGATATGTCCTTGAGTACTTGAGAAGCACTAAGGATGTATCTCTAATGTATGGAGGATAAGACTTGAAGTCTTATAGTTTTATAAACACAAGCTTCTAACCAGATAAGTCTGATAATAAGTCTAAATAATGGTGGTGCAGTGAGCTGGAAGAGTTCCATACAAGAGAACACTGCTAATTCTACAACTAATCTAAAGTAGATTACATAATGATTGTATATTGCTTGTGAAGCAGACCAGATGAAGATGTGCATTTGGCTTATGAGATTGTCCCAACCTTCTCTGAAAGTGTATCATTATTTTGGGAAAACAATGGGGTAGAGCCAAAGTCTCATTAGAAGTTTAAAACTTCTATGGCAATACCATAGAATCAGAGAGAATGCAGCTTATAGAGATATAATTAAAGATAGAGTATCTTCTGCTAATAACATTACAAATCCACTAACTAAAGCAGTTACTCAAAGAGTGTTTAAGCTTCACCTTGAGCTGATAGAGATCAACCAGATGGGTGATTGGCTTTAGTTCAAGTGGGAGATTGATAAAAATGTATGCCCTACAAGCCAATCATATATGACATGATTCGACATTTCTAGTAATATCTCATTCAATTAAATAGGCAAAACTTCATTACTAGCTTTTATTAGAAGCGTATATCGTAATGAAGTCTTTGATCATATGCAATGATGATTGAATCATGATGAGATCATGATAATGAGATTGATCATCTAGAGGTATGTGATCTAAATGTTCCTAGTTATAGGATCCTTGAGATGGGGCATCAAGAATCTGTATAGACTAGTGTGTGTGATATCTTCTTATGTGATGAGAATGAATGATCTCATTGGTCATTAGTTTGAGGACACTGAGATACACACATAGGTGCTTATTAGTGAAATGAGTTCACTGAACTGACCAATTTAGAAAAACATGATCGGTATCTTACCGAACTGTCTATCAGGTTATTCTTACATCTCAATAGCATGGTTGAATCTTTGACCTGAGTCGCCTAAGATGTCTTATCGGATATATCTTGTAATTTGAGTATTGACTTATGGATCACCATCTTGATGGTCCAGTATAGTTGATGCATTAGGTGCAAGAGAAACCCGGTGAAGACAATTGAGCGGACAACAAGGGATCATTCACTCTCGGTAGGAGAGAGAGAATGTCCTATGGGTTAGTACTCTAAATCCTTGGCCAAGGTACTTAGGATAATTGAAAAAGAAGTTTTCCAATTGATCCGAACCCGAGTACAGGATCCCATAGAGTCAGAATATTTAGGGGTTGATAGTCGGTGCCGGACCCTTGACCAACCGGGACATTGTATGAATGAAGATTTAAATCCGTGTGATAAATGATGATGGAAAGGCTCAATGGATGTTATTTAACTCCCCAAAGTCATTTGGGAACATAGTATGTGGCTTATATCCTTTATGATCAGAAAGTCGTAAAAAAATTGTTATCGAATAACGATTTTGAATTAATTTAAAGAAATTGTTCTTTTAAATTAATTAAGGCTTCAACCAAATTGACTATTGCACCTAGTGGGTCACACACATTAGATATCTTCAATAAGATGAGGGCATGGACGTAATTTTATAGAAGTTTTGGATTTTTGTGAAAAAATCCATCCTTTATAAATAAATGGCTTACGAAGCCAAACCTTAACAAGCCATAAGGCTGGAGCACATTCCAAGTAGCTTCTCTCCCTTCTCTCTCCTCTAGAAGGTGATCTCACATGGTCAAGCTTGGATCTGGAAGGCTTCTGGAGGCCCGAAGGAAGGGAGAACTCGTCTATTGAAGCAGATCGTGTGGATACCACTAGAGACCGTACACTTGAATGGTTTTTAGCAAGGAGGAATGTTCTCTCTTCATCCATGGTGAGGGATTTTGGAAACATCATGAGGTACTCTCGTTCTACTTCATATTTGGTTCTCGGTTTTACTCATTCGACATCGATCAAGGCAAAGATCATGGTTTTAAGGAATCAAAATTTTTCCGCTGTCATGTATTGATTCCTTTCATCAACCACAATCTATTTAACTCAATTTGTACATACAACCACTTAAACATATAACTCACACAATCAGTCCATATAACTTGTTAATCTATACATACACATATTTCCATCAATACAACTTGTTAACCTATATATATACACACATTGCCATTCATGCAACCTATCAATCTCTATACATACACAATGTACTCATGTATTCAATATATACATTACTTTAATTTATACAACTTGTTTATACAAGATCCAACATGTTTATACAAAATATTCATAAAACATATATAATCTACAATATAATAAACAACAATTAAAGTTACACAAAATACATATTTTCGTAAAAAAAAATACACCATAAAAGATAAGAAATTTGTCACTCATCATCTCCATAAGACCCCTCCTTCTCATCCTCCTCCTCTACATACTCCTCCTTGTCCTCTTTATCCCCTCTATCTGTCTACCAGTGGCATCGATGTCGATGGATAAACTAATCTTTATAATTGAGCTAATTCAAGTTATTGAATTAGTTTGTTGAACTTGTCATCAAATGACTTTTGTTGATCTAATAGTTGATTTTCCAAAGCAGAAATCTTATGTTCACAACACAGAATCAACTCAATCTACTTCTTTAACCTCTATACCTTCTCTAGCAACTCATGAACAGTAGTGCTTGTAGCGCCTCCACTAGTTTCACCATATTAGATGGTGTGACTCTATCCTTATCCTCTACATTAGACCCGTCATAGCTTGTCTCTACTCATGACAATAATAAAAGTGTCTTTAGGAGTAAATGGTGATTATACCCTAGCATTTGACTTCTCTGATGTTGGGGGCAATCAACTATGTAATATTTTCTTTGAAAAGACATTATTAACATTTACATTAAAAAAGCAAAATTACATAAAAAATTTAAGTTTTGTAACCAAATGATCACCATTCGCGACTATTTTTGTTGTCCCAAACAATAGTTCCATTCCATTATGTGTTTCATGAGTATGTGTCATCTGAAGATCTTTGAACGTGTAGGAGGATAATCTTTCTTTGATATCTGAGATTATAATTTTAAATTTGTTTAAGACATGTTAACTTAACAACAAATTCATATCAATCAATAAATACTTATGAAATCTTTTCTCAATTGATGAATGTTGATCCTTTCTCTTTATTAGGAATATATAGGTGAGTTATATTACCTTTAATTTTGTCATTAAGGGCCTACAATGAAATTCACAATATTTAATAGATGATAAAGTGAGAAGAGAGTATTTACTTTATGGTCATCTCGCATTCATATGTCACACATGAGACGGCAATGATCTAGATCAATATGTGGAGGCACACTCGATATGCCTCCTTCAACATAAGTCTTACAAAGTACAGAAGTTACAATAACTATTAGTATAATAGATAACAATGAATAGAAATAAGCTAAACAATTTCATTACCTTTTTTTCAAATAATTTATTTTTTTCTCTACATCTCATCTATGTGTTTTAATATTTGTGTATTAGTACATGCATCCTATTGAAATCTAAAGTTTTGTTTCATAATAATCACATTTAAACTCATTAACAGTATTCGAAGAAATATTGTTATTAATTAGTATATACTAAAAGAATAATATATCTATTTCAATATCTGGAAAAATAGTTTCATTCTTCTCGGGGAGGGGGTGATGTAATTTTATTGTCATAATTTATAGTGCACTATGTTGCATAATGGTAAGTCATAAAATCTTTAGCATATAGGCCAATAGCTAACCCCTACCAAATCGACTGTCATGGTCTGTCCAAGTGTTAATGCCCTCATAGTATACACTTTCCCTACACCTCTCCCACACCTAGTAGATGCAACTAATTAAACACAAAAAGATAACATATTAGTAATTAATATATACATATAAGTGTTTCACATTTGTGACAGATATATACTTAAGACATACAAAGATGGATTGTCAAAATAGTGAGGTGCTGGAGATGGAGCAGCCTAAGAAACACCTAACAGAGATTAGGGATGTCAATGGTTACCAATTATCCGATTATCCGACCCGTTCGTTAGTTAACGAACAGTTAAAAGATAGTTTAAATTTTCCAAATAAGCTATCCGTGTTTGTTTACCGATTAACCGTTATCTTAGCGGATGCGGTCATGGATACACCATAAACCAAAACCGAAAATCATTATCCGTATTCGTTAATTAATACATAATACAATAACTCACAATCTATGACATCTAAGCATATATATGTCCCATCTAGAAAATCTTATTGTCCTTAACTCTCCGGTTCACCCTCCTCCCTAGGACCTCAACATTGGACAAGCCTTGCTTTGATGTCCGACAGTGATGTCTTCTTCCTCTTCCACTTCTAGACGGTGCAGTCCACGTACACGACGATGGCTTCTTCCCCTCCCGCCGAATTTGACATCTCAAGAGAATTGCCATACTGGAGAAACTCATCGACATTGTGATCAGCCGAATGGTCGACGACAACATAAACTAGGAATAGACACTACAGTTCCACTAGAAGATATTACACTTTTGCTGTAGATCGACTATCTCATGTTTTATGTTAAACATGTATTATTTTGGATATGTAACTAAAATTTTTTTCTATCTCATATTTTGTGTTGTGCATCTAATTATTTATTGTAGACTCAAAAATCATTTTTACTATAGACTTGTAAATCATTTTTTTGTATCTCATGTTTTGTGTTAGATATATAATTAAGAATTTTCTTCTAATACATTGCTATAAATAAATACTTTTAATTATAATATATATTTTTTATGTGTATTTCTATCGGTAAAATTATCTTTACTTCTTTATTTTGTCGGGTTGTATCATACATATGTTATCTCTTTATATATTCGATAATCGTCCATTATCTGACCGTAAACCATTTTCAAGCAGATAGAACAATGTGGTTCGTGGATACATACGATACCGATAGTTAGCGAACAGTAAGTGGATACACCTTTTCCTTATAGGATATGGATACGGATAATACTATTATTTGACCCGTATCCAACCCGTTGACATACCTAGCGGAGATAAACCCAGCCTAGCAGCATCATACTGAGATGGATCTGGTCGAGAATGAGATCAACTATGGGATCTAGCAAGCTAAGAACTAGATCTATATGGGTGAGACCCACAAGTCTATGAAGTCCATGGACTCTTATTAAATCTCACCATCTACTACATAATAAAAAATAATTATTATTAATTTATAATATAAAAATAATCATTTTTTATTTCAACTTGTATAAGTTGAGGAAGACCTATCCAAAACCTTAAGAAACTATTTTCCCTCCAGACCACCCTTCCTTGATCCCCCTTCGATCTAAATTAGAATCGATCCCAAAATAGCCTCCTAAGGGGGTTTTTCCTTTCGAAGGATTGGCTGATCCAATCTAGATCGGATCGAGATCGAATAATAGTCTCTTTAGGGGCTATATTCCCTTAAGACCTGCCTAAAGGTCTTAAAAATCAAACCAAAACAATTTATCTAGTTTACCAGTTCGATGGTTCCATTTCAAATCAAATCCAGACCCAATAATAGCCACTTAAGAGGATATATCCCCTCAAGACCCCATCTAAAGAACTTAAAAATTAAACCAAACTAGTTTATTTGGTTTATCAGTTCGGTTAGGCTCTAAAGGCCTTACAAATCAATTAATTCAAATTAGCCTACCCATCACATAGTCATTATAGCATATTGGGGAATTAAAGTGATGATAAAGTAGAACCATATTAAGAATAACTTCAAAAAATTCAATCAATACAAATATAAATTTAAAACAACTAGACCAGAATTGGATAAACCTATCTCAATCTAGTTGTTTTAAATTTCTATTTCTATTGATTGAGATGTTAAAGTTGTATATCTTCATTATTTAAACAAAATATTTTAGGTACATTAACAATTTGTTCTTGATATGGTTTTGATTCATCATCACTTTCCTTTTTAGATATGCTATAATTGTTAGGAGGTAGCAATTTTACCAGTATTACTCGTCTTTTATTTGGGATGTCGTTTGCATAAAAAACATGTTCCACTTGACTTCCAAGTGCAAATAATTCATCAATCCCTAATTTTTTGTGTATTTAATGATATAAATCTATAATCATTAATTTTAAAACATTGATCCTTATAATACATATCTTGCCATTAAAACAACAAATATTAAACAAATACTCAAGTATATACAATATTTGCCAATAATATTAATCATAACCAGATTCAAGTTCGGCATTCATAGTGACACCACATAGTTAAGTTGATTTGATGGAGTATGACTCTATCATGCAAAATATGAATCTATTGCAAATACATCAAAATAACGATGATACAAGTTTTGACCGACTAATCTATAGCATCTAAAGCTCTTTAGTGTACCTAAAAGAGTTTATGATTTTGTTACATGCTACGGCATGGTGCATGTGTGCATGCCCTCTGATCTATTACATATGCGATGCACAAAAATATTGACATGTAGCTTCTCTATCTTCACTTTTTTTGGGCCCATTAATATGTTAATAAGAACTCTACTAAAGTTTTTAAATCGTTAAGTAAAAAGAAATGGTTTTGTTTTCTTTTGCATTCCATAGAGCTAGTTCTATTTTGATACCCATGTAATGTGTTTAATGTCAATGTCATATATTCGATAGTTTAAAATGATCTAAATATTTGTGTATCGCATGAAGCAAGAAGGTTATATATATTGTGATGTCTGTGTATTTTCTATTAATACTAACTGTAGAGTGGAGAGACTAATGCTTACTGAGTCAATATGACTCACCCCGTTTATTTGAAAAATGTGTTTCCATAGATTCGTTAGGGGATGTTTTTGAAGAAGATGGTATCTTAGAGGATCAGAACAATGGTTATGAGACTGAGGAACTTGATGATTAGCAAAATTAATTCTCCATTTATCTTATGTCAGTAGCATAAACTTGGCATGTTAAGCCAAGATAATTGTCGTTTCTATCAGTTTAGAACTTAGCTTGTTATTGTTACGTCTTAAGCACGGTTGTTCTATATAGTTGTGAATAAACTTCTAATTGATTATGTTTCAGACCATGGTTGGCATTTCTTTGCTAGGGTGTACTTGTTGATCAAATTGGGTTATTCAAAGGTTTCATCTCGTTGTCACAATTTTGAAGAAAAAAATATTATGGTACTATGCTGCGTAATGTATTTGTTTTCTCTCGGGTCGTGACAATGCTGATGATGGAGGTGCATCATAGGAGAGTCAAGAGACACATGAGGAAGACAATGCAAACGAGGAGATTAATGCACCTGACATTGATGTCTTGGAAAATGTTGTGTTTGACTTTAAACTTTGAGTTGGTGATGCAAAATAACTTTTAAATATTCTTGTCTTTTAAGTTTTATATTTCAAGTTTTAAGTACTCTTTTGATGTTCCTTATGTTCTTAGTGAATGGTAATGTTAGTTGTATTGTATATTTTGATATACTTTTAATGTTTTGATTAGTTCATATCTCACTATCTTAGTGTCTTGTGTTGTAATAATGTAGAATGCATTGTGCTTGTAGTTTGCAAATATATTGTGAACACTATTATGCAGGTTCCCAGAGAAGAAAAAAAGTGCAAAAAATATTTACATTATTGGGTAAGTTCATTTACTTTAAATTGTCTTAAATTTATATTCTTCTATACCTTGTTCTTATTCAAGTTTGGTTACGAATGTATGTCAATTTGATTAGATTCGTAAGTTTAATTTCAAATTTATATATTACATTGTCATTATAGATTCAAAATGCCATATACCCCACTTCACATCTTGCCTTACCGCCTAGACGACACCTACGCTTACACCTCGTTACCTTAGCTGTAAAAGACCCTTCGGGTGTCTTAGATGTTTTGTCGTCTTGACAACTATGGATTTGACCTCTCTTTAAATTAGATTGTACTGGTAAACCGGTTAACTATTCTCTTTCACACTTTCAATCCCCAACCAGTTGCATTTTTTGACTTCGACTCCTCTCTAGTTTATAAAAGAGAATGGAGACAAAATAAGATAATCTTTGTGGACTCTTGTTTAATTAATGATACTAACTTCATTAAAAATAAGTTAGCCATAATTTTAACATGATCTTTATGCTAAGATTAAATAATTTTATTATTATAAATTTATGAATAATAATATATTAAACCAATGATCCAAACCGATAATGAACCAATTTAGTTAAAGGTTTGACATGTAGCCAAACTGGTTCAATTTAGTTCAGCATCTATCGACTTGATTTAGATTTTGAAAAATTCACTCAAAAGGAACCGTTTACTCTCTCTCTCTCTCTCTCTCTCTCTCTCTCTCTCTCTCTCTCTCTCTCTCTCTCTCTCTCTCTCTCTCTCACACACACACACACACATTTATATCCCTTATTTAGTGCAAATGTTGTATTTCATATTTATGTATGAAGTAATAGTTGTTAATTGGTGTTTGGTTGCTTGATAAAACAAAAATTCACTACAGAACCAAGTTAAAAAAAGCTTGTGGAAGATATACGACAAATCTAAAATAATTTTATAAAAATTTTCCTAAAAAGACTTATTTTTTATCATATCTTGCTAAACATGATAATTTTACATTTTTAAATATATCATATTTCATTTTAATAGATAACTTTGTCATAGAATTATATGCAGATCATTTTACAACCAAGCGCGCCTGCACAAAATGCTGCAGAAGAAGTCTATTAACAATCACAACATGCAAAATTTACCACAATGGACTCCATGATGATATCATTTCAGGGTATACACAGAAAAATAAATAATCGAATATCAGCTTATTATAACATTTCCATGAACCCCTTTCTTTCTTCAGTAAACAGGGTCAAGATCGGCATTCTACTTACATTGGTGCACAGATATTTCTTTCAGCAATAACACTGGCCAAAGTGTGTCATAGAATTATATACAGATCATTTTACAACCAAGCGCGCCTGCACAAAATGCTGCAGAAGAAGTCTATTAACAATCACAACATGCAAAATTTACCACAATGGACTCCATGATGATATCATTTCAGGGTATACACAGAAAAATAAATAATCGAATAGCGGCTTATTATAACATTTTCATGAACCCCTTTCTTTCTTCAGTAAAAAAAGTCAAGATCGGCATTCTACTTACATTGGTGTACAGATATTTCTTTCAGCAATAATACAGGCCAAAGTGGGCCGACAATTTCAAAGCTAGGTAGATCTTGGACTAGCCCATCAGATTAACACTTGCGGCATGCCATACATATCTACTAGATTTCAACGGTCCAGCCCATGTTGTCTTCAATGAGGCCCATCTGGATCCCGGTCAGGGCTACGTGCAGCTGCTGGGCTACTGTGTCGGTCCCCGTTCGGTATTCAACCCTGAACCCACAAGCCAAGAAGAAATTTACAACACAAACTAGAGACTTGACTTAATAAAACGTCTAAATCTTAATTTTATCTACAATCTCTCGGTTGAAAATACAAATCTTATGTATCCACCTTCGAAAATAAAAATATAATAAATCACTTAAAATTAAGTGGTTTATTAAAAGAAAGTACTATTGTATTCAGATATTTGAAATATCTTTTTATAACGTATAAATTATCAACATTGAAATTTAAATATTCCAATAACTTACCAGATAGAAAATCATTAACACTATACATGTCTACCTGATTTTTCATTAAAACACTAATATTATTAAACATAAAAACATATAAAATATTAAAATCATGATATTTAAATGCTAAAATAAGTAAATTTTTTGATATATTGTATAAATAGAAAAATAAGATTTATTTTCTGATTTTTAATAAAAATAATAAATATTTAAAATTTTATAATGTTGAATTATTCCTATTCCGACAATGGAATCAAGATGGAAACGCAATCAAAATGTCATGATCAATCAAAATTGGGTTCCGGGTTTGTCGAAAACAAAATTAGAAATACATGATACTGCTACCTTAATGGGTGTTTGGTTGTATGATAATTTTTTGTACATTTTCATGATAAAAAATTATATTAAAATAAAAAGTGAACCAACTCATGACAAAAAATTATTATGTTTGGAGAGATATGATAACAAAAAAGAGTTACTATCATTCATGACCAAACAAAGTGGGAGACCACAAGAAAAAAGTGAGATCCACTTTTTTTGTTTAAGAAGAAAATCACTTTCAAAACATAAAATTGTCAAGATTGTCAAACACCTCTTTTAACAAGTTTTCTTACCATTTTTAAAAATTAAAATAAAAATCTCCATTATCATCCAACCAAACACCCCCATAATCCTAATCCGAACAGTTTGCAGCCCAACTTGGAAAATGAGAAAAAAATTAATATATTAATTTTACAATAAAGTGATTATTTTATTGTCACGCATCACAGTGCATGGGCATTGTTAACCAACCCAAAACCGCGGTACTGAGTTAGAGAGACCCAAGCTTATAAGCATAGGTACCTTCCCTACCTAGCCGCACTATTCTAACTCGTCCCCTCACGTGCAAGCTCTTCTGGCTTTGACACGTGTACACTGTTTACGGGTGACGGTTGACGGAGGGGTCCACAGCCCTTGGCTCTGATACCATGTTAACCAACCCAAAACGGCGGTACTAAATTAGAGAGGCTCAGGCTTATAAACATAAGTACCTCCCTACTTAGCCAATATGGCACTATTCTAACCGGCATCACCTCTTCGTTTGGTATGTGACGCTGCCTACAGGAGCGACGACCACCGCCGTCCCCGTGCAGAACACTTCGTCGGCATCCATGAGCTCGTCCACGGGAACAATCCGTTCTTCCACCTGCGCTCACGCTGACCAAAAATCAGTCTAAAATAGGCAAATCGAAGTATTGTTTCTACCTTGATACACACAGCCTTGATGATCTGAAACGAAAGAGCAACCTGATAGCCATGGCTACCGGCGATCTCCATGACGCTCTTCCTTGTGACGCCGGCGAGAATGGTTCCGCCGGTGGCAGGGGTTGAGATGACATTACCCTGACAAGGTTGACGAGAGAGCTTCTCAATTGCCGGGAGATGTTGCAGGAGCCGCGCTAGAGAGAGACGAATAAGCAAAAAGCGAGAGCAGTACCTTGACGACGAAGATGTTGCAGGAGGAGAGCTCCTCCAGGTTTCTTCTGTTCCCAGAATCCAGAAACAGAACCTCCGTGAACCCCTTGCTCTTGGCTTCCATCTGTGCCTTCAGAACCTATGCGCGCCGGCGCCGGCGATATATACTGTTAGGAAATTAGCGGAAGATGGGGACGACTCTGCTGCAGCAGAAACAGAACGGGGCTGCTTGAGAGACGGCGCCGGCATGATTCAATGGCCTCTGCTCACCGGTGAGTAGTTCGTGACGGACTTAACCCCCCCGGCGCCGCCTGGAGTAGCGCGGTGAACACCCTCCGCGACGAGCAGATGTATAGGGTTTAGCCCCTCCTGCACGAGACAACGAAGAAAGCCTCTGTTAATCAGGCAAACGAAGGATAGTACAGCAGCCGGCGGGAGACGGAGACGGGCCTTGAAATAGTTGCCGACAGGAGACGCATATGTGAGGAAGGTGTACTCCGGCGCCGGCGCCAGGCCCAGAACGGGGCCGCTGCCTATGAGCAACGGCCTCAAGTACAGAGCTCCTTTCCCTAAAGGCGGCACCTGTTCAAGCAGCGCAGAAGAAGTTGATCGGCAGAGGAATGGAAGGACAAGAGGAATCAGAAATTAAGGGGAGGAACTTCACCCATCGGCGGTTGGCCAGCACGGTCTGCTTCACGGCGCCGACGAACTGTTCGACGGAAGGTGCCGGCATGCACATCCGCTCGGCGCCCCTCCGCATACGGAGGGCGTTTTCCTGTGGGCGGAAGAGCAGGAAGCCCCTGCCGCCCTCCTTCCTGTAGGCCTTCAACCCCTCGAACAAGCCCTGTTAGCGCATTTCAGAACAATCTGAGGCCATCCTCCGCATGAACAAACCACATATGAGGCTGGATCAAGATGGATCGATATTCTCACCTGGCCGTAGTTCAAGATCCCGGCCGACGGGCTCAGCTCGATGTTGCCGTAGCGATTGAGCTGCCCGCGCGCGAACTCCTCTCCTCTGCTGCACCTCATCACGTACATGTAATCCGTCGGCATGAGGCCGAAGCCGAGGTTGTCCCAGTCAACATCCGCGAATTCCTCGTAGCTTCAGCAAAGAGGACCGACGATCAGAAATCTGGCTACGGTAGAAGCTCGGCAAACCGGAGAACTGCAGGCTGGCTGCAGAGGAAGCTGCCCGTACCCGTAGGCGTCTTGCCGAACCGTTCCGCATGTCGACCGCAGGGAAGCGGCCGCCTGCGAAGTGAACGGAGAGCAACCTGCGGCTAGCTGCACGACCACAGGAAGATCTATCAGAAGAGGCGCCCGATCGAACTAGGGCGTAGACGCTCGGCTGGAGTAATCCTAAGCAAAACAGGAAGATTCCAGCCATGACGGACGCCGCCACCGCGATTCCCACCTTGAGAAGCGATCTGCCGCCGGGAAAACCGCCGAGCAGCTTCTCCGCGCCGCTCAATCGCCGCATCAACATGTCTGCCGCGAAGTCGAGGCGCGCTCTCTCTCTCTCTGTCGAGCACGATCGAGTCTGGTATGCAGCGGCGGCGGCGGCGGCGGCAGATCAGGGGACGCCTTCGATCCCAGACGTCGCTGCCGGCGCCGCTGTGGCAGGGCGGATTTAACACGGAGGCTCGATGCGACGCGTTGCAGAAGGGCGTCGGGCGGGAAAGCGAAAGGGTGGGGGCGGAGATGAACGGGGAAGCCGACGAGGAGGGAGTGGATCCGTATCAAGTACGATCATTGAGGTTGGAAGGGAGCCGAGACAACACTGAATTTTCAACTCAACGTTATTTATTTATATTTTTTAAAAAGTTTAGCATCATATTTTATTAACTGCGTTTTATATTTTGTTAATATATATTTTAGTGTTTATTAATTCCATCTGTATTTTACTTACAGTTTTTTTAATGAGACGACGACGACGACGACAGTTCAATGGTAGATTCGGAGAGAGAGAGAGAGAGACTCGCAACTTTTAAAAATAAAAAGAGATATGACCATGACATTAAAATCACAAAGGTTCAATGTCTTTACAAACAAAACACACGTCAAAGACCGTGTATCTCACATACTTTCCCTGAGACCAGTCTTTCTCTGATTCAAGCTCTTTTTAGCACTTGCTGATTAAATTTATTAATAATTTATTAAATTAGAGTATCATAACAACTCGGGTGTATACATAGTTCGATATTCTAAAATTTTAATTTGATTTTATTTTTATATTTTATAAGCTATTGTAATCAAACGAATATTTTGATAGTTTATGCGAGTCAAAATCGAAATAAGATGATTCTTTTTTCTTTTGTTCAATTTCAATAAAAAATAAATATGTATGAATAAAAATAATTAAAAATTAATTAATTAATTATAGAATATGGTATATAAATTGATAAAATGATAAAAATAAAATTTTATAGGAATTATATCAGAATTTGGTAACTATACGTGAATTATTAATTTATTTTTTAATAAAAAATTATACTTATCATCAAATCCGAAACATACGTAATATGCCGAAATGACCTAGATTGAAATAAAAACACCTTAATCCTTATGAAAATCGGAATCCAAATATAATAATTCTGCTATTGTATCCCACCCGGTTACACCCCTCCGGAGCAACTGACCGAGAAAACGGACGGACCAGCGCCGCCGGAGAGAGCAACGTGGGCTCGTGGCGGCCGTCAGATTGCGGGGGGGCGGCGGAAGAACGGGAATCTTCGGACGTGCCTCGTCTCAGGCTGGCACTCGTCCGAAAAGATCTCTCCGAATTTTAGCCAGAATATTTAATTTAATGCCGAATTAAACTTCTTGCCTACGGTCGTCGAGTTAGATTTGAGTTTAAATTCATACACAGTTTTGAGTTCGATTCATATTTGAGTTCAAATTCGACTAAAACGCGCTCTAAGTTCGACGTCAAGTCCGACTTTATTTTAATTTATTTGATAAATTTAGTTGGTACTCTGTGACCATAAATATTCATGATTTAATTCTTTTGAGACAAATGGTTGATGAACAAGTTTTTTCATAAATATAGATTCATTGATAAATATTATTTTCTAGTATTATAACCCGAGTTTTTTTAAAAAGATTTACATTTAATTCAAAATCCATAGAGTCAAATCAAACCGTCAACCGGTCTAAATTGAATGCCCTTGTATGGACAAACACCTCGTGGACTGATCGGATGGCGCCCGGAGAGAAAAGAAGGGCAACTTGAATACTATGAAGACAAGTTGCTGCGTGCATGGGCCGCCTACGTAGTACGTACGTGTCTGTGACACCGGCGATCTCATCCAAACCCCACAGAAATGAATGAATGGATAGACACTCCACGGGTATTAAGTAAGAACAGGTGAGGTCCGTTTGGTTCGGCTTCCCGGGCAAGGAGTTCTGTACAACTTCTAAGATATAAGACACTAAAAAAAGTCACTCGTGGATACGAAGATTTTGACAGAAATCCCTTGTTCACAACAATGGCATCTTTGTTAGTTAGAGAGAAGTCCATCTGTCACGACCCGGAAAAACACAGTTGGAATTTTTTTTTCCAAGACAGGACAGCGGGATAAAACCCACGAATAAACAAGGTTCGGCAACAAAAACACAATCTAAAATAAAACCACCTGCTTACACAGTATCGAAAAGTTCCATCACTCGGAACTAAAACATTCCAACAAGAAAAACATAAACCACCGATTAGATGTACTCGGTTTAACTTAAACCACCACAAGGTCAATATACACCATCAAAATGAGATATAACATGTTAAGGTGACACCACAAGGTCACCAATCCAAAACCACAAAAAATGGGAAGGCATCAACCCTACAACCAAGCTCCACCAAAAAATAAAAGGAGCTAACCACAATCCATACAAAAATCAGCCAAGATCGAGTCATCTCGCCATATACAAAAATGCCGCTATCAAGAAGGCATCAAACA
Source organism: Cryptocoryne crispatula var. balansae (assembly GCA_036172225.1). Taxonomy (NCBI): domain Eukaryota; kingdom Viridiplantae; phylum Streptophyta; class Magnoliopsida; order Alismatales; family Araceae; genus Cryptocoryne; species Cryptocoryne crispatula. The sequence goes on along the minus strand of CM069922.1, from coordinate 40,377,769 downwards.
TCTAAAAGAGAGGGGCGAGTCACGCATTCCCCAAGTCGGTATAATCCTGTTCGCCCACCGGGTTCTCCTCGAATCCCACTTCAGGATTCTTCTCATCTAGACCTGTAAAATGATAAAATAATTCACGGGGTGAGTCATAATGACTCAGTAGACACCCCATCATCCACCAAATTGGATAGCCAAAGACCCTAACATGATATGTATATAATACCCAACCTGCACTTGATACATACCATATAAAACTAAACAATATATATATATATAATTGGACATTCCACAAATTTTAAGACATACAACCAAAACCTACCAACCACTAGGACCAAAGAGGGCTTCTCACAAATATATCTAATATGATGAAGAAGTTATGCAATGCAACACCAACTAAAGGACTTACCAATTACCATGCATATCATACAAAACATACATGCTTAAATGAACTAATGAACACAACATAAATACTAACACCAACATCACTGTACAATGCATCTATCCACTACATAAAACATTAACATTTTCATTTTTCGCAAGGAAAGCGTCGTCTTGCGATCTCGACGAGCTATGACTAGATCTACCATATATAGAAGCAATTGTATAGCTAAGCTAAATCCCGTAGTGCACCTAGGCAGGGGTGACACTTAGGATAACTCGCGGGATCTGGAATCGAAGGAAGCACCAGACGGTTCTAAGCTCCGCTGCTCACGAACACGACTACTAGTCTAGTATAGCTTGGTCTCATTAAATATCTTTAATGCACATATGCATCACAACACACCTCATACAATGCCATGATCGATCTCATACAAATATGCAATCTGTTTTGCAATGACAAACTATCACATTCAAGATGAAGACATGCCACCATGATAGACACTAAACTAATGAATCATGCATTTCCACAATCTAAGCAAAGAGACACCCATGCTACTAGCACTCTATCTATCATGTATAAAAAAATAACATTATATACATACTTATTCATGACATGCCAACATGACTTAGACCCCTAAAACAACCACAATATGAAAGATTTGATAGTGTTACATAAAAATTCAGATTTAAATAATTGATACAAACTCTATGTAATTGGGTTAATTCACAACTTTAAACATTATCTAAAACAAAGAATTGATTGATCTAACAATAATTTAAAGGGTTAAAAAATTAATAAATGAGGTTTACCACATATCGTACAAGAATATAATCAATTAACTATGATAGAGCTAATTATGCAATCATCACTAATTGACTTGCAACACATGCTAAATTAATCAAGATAGACAACTAAAGACAACACCACTCTTCTAAGATCACACATCTATGCATTTATATATTATCTACAAGTCATGGTAATATTTTTTAATACAAATTTAGTGATAATGGACATATCCGGGATGCCTACCGGAAAGACGTCGATAAAACGATCCGGAGCTAATACAAGGCTTGGACCGGCTAAACAAGGATTTCTCCCTCAATCAACGCTAGCTGCAAACATACAAATGTATATAGGTATGGCATGGATAGAACACAATAAAAATGATGTGAGGGAGTGAAAAAAGAGAAAAAAAATAAAATAGATCATTACCACAGCACTGTAGCAAATCCGGATGGAGGCCGGCGCATGCAAGGGGGCTGCCTGCTGTCCGGGGCCAAAGGGCTGCGGCTGGGTAGCAGGGCACGTCGGAGAGAGGGGGAGGAGGCAACCGCGGGGCTGGGGGGGCCGGATGGCCGCGACTGGGTGGTTGAGCTCCAGTCGGCGCAGCCGAGCGCCCAGGGGAAGGAGATGGTTGCGGGCTGCAGCTGCTGGGCGTGTCTGCGCGCGCCAAGGGCAGCGCTGCGGCGCTGGTCAGTGCGGGTGAACGCGCTTGGAGGGGGGGAGCTGCTGCGACGCCGCGCTGCCGCGTCCACGCGGGCGGCCGAGCGAGGGGGTGGGTGCCGCGGTTCGTGCGCAAGGGAAAGAAGGGGGGTGGGGGGGGACAACGCCGGTCGCGCGGGGGGGGGGTAAAAAGGGGAAAAGGGAGGGGGATATTAACACAAATAATATATTTTATTATAATTAAATTTTTTTAAACACTAAATATTACACCATCCATTTTTATGTAAGAAATATTGGTCCGTAAATAATGTTTTCGATATATTATAATTGACGTATCTGTTGTCTCACTCTTTTCGGTCAAAATAGAGGAATTTTCTTTCAACGGTGGGGACGTAACTCTTTCGGTGAAACTACGGCCGCAAACGGGTCGGATTCGGTATAAAAATCGATAAATTTTGATTCCGATGACGTTAAGAATTTAATTTTTTCGATTTCGATTTTGGTAATTTCAAGAAGAGAGAAATTCCAATTTCAATTTGTTTTTTATTTTGATATCGAATCAGAATATTTGGATACTGATTTTGATAACCTGACCTCTTTCCCTCTTTGGCCTCCCCTGACTAGGGTGTCGATTGCACACATAGCTTGTGGACAACAGGTGCATCAAAGACCTCCATTGGGTGTGAAGATGCCCCACCTGTGCTGATGCCCAATGGTTGGAGATGTGGAGAGTTTTGACTAGTCGGCGGCCACCAATGGCTGGAGTTGAAGGCTTCACTATGATGGCCGGAGGTGGACATTCGCCACTGACGGAGATGGAAAAGCTTCGCTTAGCAGTTGGAGGTGGAGAACCTTCATCACAGACATCGATGGAGATGGAGGAGCTTTCCAGATGGCTGGAGGTGGAGTACCTTTGTTGCCAATTTCGAGGGAGGTGGAGGATCTTCCACTGGCTGAGATAAGGGGGATAAAGCCCACCGGGTAGTGGGGATAGTGGGATACAAAAAGGGAGGTTGAGACTCCCGTTCCACACTGTAGACACGTAAATTTGGCCTAGTTGTAGAGCTAAAAACCCTTGTTTCTATGAATTATATTTAAGTACGGCACCAAAAAAGTTGAGTTTTTTTAAAAAAATGGTTCTTTTTGGTGCATTTTTGGGCTTCCAGGACTTGATGCAATTTTTCAGTCGTCAATGCGTATATGACCATCGGTTGGAACAATAACCCCAATGCTGCCTTCATTAGACATCCGATCTAACTGTATGAACGATGCCGTGTCAGGCACACACGTGGTGTATGCATGATGTTGACCGGTCAACGGGGTGTCATCAGCAAGATAAATACGCCATTAATACCGATTTGGGCACCTAGTCTATTGGACATTTTGCACATGCACATCTTTTTCAATATTCCAAATTTGCTCTCCGAGTGGCTATAAGAGGATACACATCTCTAATTTGTCACATTTTTCACCTTACCACGGTACTTTTAATCTTGTCACCTTTTTCACTTTACCACCTTACCACCTTACTTTTGACCTTGTCACTTTTTTCACCTTGCCACCTTTCTTTTGTCATTGTCACCTTTTTTACCTTGCCAGTTTACCACCTTTACTTCCTCCACAAGCTTCTTCTTTGTCTTCTCCAAATAAGATGCATCCCTTTTAAAAGAACACTCACACCTACATGAAAAGAGGTTGGCCCTAAGCTTCTAAGAGACTCTAAGCCCTCCTACCTCTTTCTTTCCTCTCAACCCTTGGAGGTTCTTCACCTTCTCTCCTAGCCAACACATCCTCCTTCACCTCTCTTCTCCACAACATCATTAGCACATCCCAAAGTTTTTCCAAACGTCCTCCTCTTGCCCCAGTGTCAAGAAGTTTGTCCAATGAGAAGGAGAAATCTGATCTGTGTTCCACAATGTTATCTGCTGTTCTTCGACTTCCACATGCTTCTTTAGGAGGATTCAGCCAAGATTGTCTTCAAAGAAGTTCTTCATCGGGATGTCCTCCCCCTTCTCCAGCAAACAGAGCTTTATTCTGACATCTCCTTGTCTCGTGGTGGTTCCTACACGAACATTGTGTCGGAAGATCTAGGATTCTACCATCTACTGTTATGTGTTCTCAGCAAATCTCCTATCTCTTCCTAGTGGATTCAACCAACATTCTCTTCACATAAATCACCCCTGGTGAGTCTATTTTCATTTGAAACAAACAGGGGTCGATTATGACCTCTCCTCCATCCTCTACTGTTTCTACAACTAGACTGCTCTAACAGAATCCAATTTTTGCAACTTTTGGCCACTGTGTTCTCAAAAATTTTACAACATCTTAGCGGTAGCTTCAAGCCGACCTATATTCACAAAAAACCTTTGTCTATGAGTTATCTTTCATTTTCAACAAACGGCAGTCAATTCTAACTTTCGTAGTATCTTTGGCAAGCTTCAGAGTGAAGTCATACTTCAGGCTTCTTGTTTCGGACCGAACACCTACATCAGTATTGAGCTTCATCGATCCTTCATCAAATCAGCCAAGATTTACTTCTTTTTTATATAAATTCATACTTTAACCATCCTTCGTCATGTTTGCAACATCTTACATGCATTTAAGCATCTATTTTACATTTTAAGCATCTTAAACACACCTAAAAGGGGTTGGGATCTAGTCCTAATCCAGTTAGTATTCTTCTTTTTGTCATTTTAAGCATATTTCTCTTATGAATACTACACTTATTTCGGCTCTAATCCTATTTTAACTTGTTTTCTTTATTGCGTAGTGACAAAACACATCATCCGACATAAAAAGTAAGCTTAGGCTCCTTCTTCTCGACCGGCCGAAGAGAAGGAAGTTGGAACCCACGATCTCTCAAGCACAATCTCTCCGCTAAAGTTTGCTCGGTGAACTTTCAAACATTTTACACTTTCCTATTTACTTTTGAAGCTCGTGGCTTCTAGTGACCACACAAATCACCTATAAAATTTTGGCGACTACAACCCCACAACGCCGACGAAACCGGAAGAGAAGTGGCATTCTAGCCGGGAGAACCGACAAGGGCGTCCACACACACTGCCCAAGGGTTTTTATTTCACAGGACTATTGTATACGAAGATCAATGATTTAAATTCACCCTTCTTAAAAGCTCATAATAATCAGTGTTAGCGGATTCCAATTTTGATTTCGATAACATATCTGTAGGCACCCGAATGAGCCGGCTCGGCTCGCGCGTGCGTCGGCGAGGGAGAGAGAAGAAGAGGAGAAGGAGCGTGTGTAGTGTAAGGTGAAGTGTGTGGTTGCCAGGAGCCGAAGGCTCCAAAGTGTGATTGAGTATTAAGCAAATGAACTAGAAGAAGAGAGAGTTTGACCGTCGTACCTTGGGGATGTAAACAGGGGGAGATTGTTAGGTTCTAACTTCTCTTTTCTCGGCCGGCCGAGAAGGGAGAGCTTTAGGGAGTTCTTTCACCTACGATTGGATTGAAGCTTCACTCCGGTCGATCTACCTAAGAATGTCCTGCACAAAACATGAAGAAAGACAAATGAAAATCATTAGCTCTGGCGCAAGTATAGCATCATGCTTGAGAACGACTCTGAATCATGCAAAAGGGGATGAACTAACCGGATCGGGACGGAATCCCAACCCCTATTTTTGGTAGGTTTTTAAACATATATGAGATGCAAAATGATCTAAGACATGCCAAATAACATGATGAACAATGCTAAGACGAAAAAGGGAGACAAAAACTCGATTAAACGGGCGATCGGACTCCGAAAATGACAAAACGAGCTTCTGCCCTCCTGGTGCCCTGTATATAGGGCGCTAGCTGCAGGTGCCCCCCTTATAGGGAACGTTGACCAGGGTCAAAGCGCCCCGTATACGGGGCACTAAGTCTGGCTCGAACATATTTTCTTCCCCTCTTCGCGACGCCGCTTCGGAGTGCTGGGCGGTTTCTGGGATGAAGTAGGGACTCTTCCTTGTAGACAATACTCAAATGAAGCCAATGGAAGGTGGTTTAGATGCTGGATAAAAGAGGAGAGACGGATAGAAACTCTCAAAGTTGGAGAAAAAACATGTTTCTGGGTGACAGAAACAGAAGGTTTTTTGGGTTTTTGGTGGACGATTTTGGATCGGTTTGGAGGCTTATGGGGGGTGAAAATGGCTTAGAAACATGGTGTTGGATGAGCTCTAGGGTGGCACGAAGTTGGAACCTCCTCCAAGCTCCAAATGGAGGTCTATTTATAGCTCAAAAGAGGGCACTTTGGCCATTTTCGAAAAACAGTGCCACGCGGCATAACGCCCTGTATATGGGGCGCCAGCATCATGAGGTCTGTCAGGTCGACAAGATGAGTCACTGTGAGGGGTCAAATCAGCTGGTCGAATCGATTTGATTTGGTGCCAGGCGCCCTGTATATAGGGCGCCTGGTGCCCTATATACAGGGCGCCTGGTGCCCTATATACAGGGCGCCTGGTGCCCTATATACAGGGCGCCAGGTGCCCTATACACAGGGTGTTTGACTCGGCTGATTGCTCTATTGATCCCCTTCGGAACGTGCCAGAAACTTGATCCGTCCGGAAAATACGATCTGCTTTAAATATTCTCCATGAAAACAAGAATTTAAACTCTCCAACTGGGCCAAAATTGCGTGTCTACAATATCAAAGATCCTATTTTGATTCTGATAAGTTAGCAAAAATTTTATTGAACCCCCATTTAATGATAAACTAATTGAAACTTAATCAGATTATAGAAATACTGAATACGTACCATTTATAATCCTAGGTGGAACTTGAGAATGGAGAGTGGTTCATCTTACTCGATCATAAATTGCTGTTAAGAGCATTATATTCATATGTATGTGTTCTGGTTGAGGAAGATTGAGATGTTAGAATGTGAGATGTGTAGTGATTTAGGAGATTTGGAGTTCATCAATACAATTAGGCCATGTTTGATAGGGGGACAAGGAAGGATAAAACCAACTTACGTTTAAACCTTGGTCTAGTTTACAAAGAAAATACAAGTTAACATTAATCCAATTTCTTCTTAAAATTAAAGACAAAGTGAGGGATAAGTCATCCCATGTAATCTATGGGATATATTAGGGGTGCAATCTAACGAGCGAAGCAGATCAAGTAGGGTTAAGTTCGAGCACAGCTTGATGAATTATATAGGAGCTCAAACCTTGCTCGATTCTTGATGAGCTTCGTAAGTGCTCGTTAGAATTTGGCTCGTGATGAGCTCAACAAGTTCTAGCTTGACTCATCAAGTCATTCATTTACTTAAACGAGCCGAGTCAAACTCATGCTCGAATAAAACCTCGGCTCGAACTCAATTCATAAATGTAATTCAACTCGTTTACCGAACTCAGATATGCTTAAGTCCTTTCTAGAAAATATTGAATTAATTGATAAAATCTTTAAAAAATTACTAACAAATTAATAAATAGGAAATTTAAAATTTTAAAAGTTAAAATTCAAGAAAATACGCTAAAAACATAAAATGATAAAAGTGCACAATGTTGGTGAAAAATTTCTTTTGACATACAGACCGAGTCAATATCAGACTAGAGTCTAATCTTCAATAACTTTATTCCATTGATATTCCAGCTCTGATTTATTTTCTTCATATAGTATCTTTATTTTTAAGATTAAAGAAAAATTAATAAATAATAAAGACGGATAGGTAGCATAAAAGGCGTATGCAAAAAAAAAAAAAAAACTGTAACAGAAGATGACACAAGTTGTAATGTTGTTTTCTTCTTGTTCGTTTTGTGAAATATTATAAGACATACGATGACATTAAAAAATTAAAACAGCAACTAATAAATTTAAGAACAATATTATTATGTGAACTCTAAAAACAAACATGTTACACCAAGTTAGAAGAGACCTTGAGAATGTGAGAACTTCAAACTTGACGATTCGTGATGCAAAGTATCGACGACCTGCAGTACAACCAAATCAAGAACATCACAATAAAATAGATTTATAAGCCAGTTATATCATCAGAAGTTTAATTAGATGGCCTCAAAATAAAGGAGCCGATAAGAACCAATGTTTATGTCTAAGGTATACCTGCATAGCATCATCAGCAAGATGATCATGGAAGTGATGTGAAATTTTAGATCAAGAGGTCTTCTAAGGTACTGCCTGTAATACCCCGGTTATATAATAATAAAAAAAAATTTATTTCTTCTGCGGACTCCCCCTCCCACCTGGACTCTCTCTCTCTCTCCTCCCCCTCCTTCGGCCCGCCGCTTGCCGGATTTTGCTCCCCCTCTCTACTCGGACTCTCCTCTCTTCTCCCTCTTGGTTACGGAACCCTCCCCCCCCCTCTATTTTTATTCCCCCGCGCAGCAAGCCACGTCCCCTCCCCCTTCTCCTCTTCCGCGAGCGCAGCAGCCGCATCATCCTTCTTCTTCTTCTTCTTCTTCTCCTCTCTGGCTAGCACGCACCCGGACGAGACGCCAGCACCAGCGCCGTCTGCCCGCCGTGCACCCAGCTCCACCGCCCAGCGCCACCCACCTGCACCAGCGCCGGCCAGCCCCGCCGCCATCACCTCCGCCGGCCTCCGCGCGACAGCACCGCCGCGCAGCAGCGCCGCCGCCTGCCTCCCTCCGCCGGCCTGCCCTCTCCACGTCACCCCGCCGCCGGCGGGGCCGCTGCACCCTTCCTCGCGGCTGCCCCTTCCCCCCCCCCCTCCGTTAACCTCGCCGCGACCGCCGGCGCCGCGCCACCCGCAGCCGTGTCACCCCGCCGAGCACCGCCCGCTAGCCCCACCTGCGCGCTCCCTCCGCCGTCGCTGTCCGCCGTGAGCAACAGCAGCGCCGCCGCCTTGACCCCCCCCCGGCCGTCCCTGTTAGCACCAGCCGGCGCGTGGTCCGCGCGTGCGCCCCCCCTGCGCCCCGGTGCGCCAACCCGCGGTATATCCCCCCCCGCCGGTCTCTCTCTCCTCTCTCCTATCTATCCCTCCCTCTATCGCACATATCTCTCTCTCTTCTATTCTCTCTATTATTCTTCATTCAATATTATTCTCTTTTTTTTTCAACAGATTATTAAGATATCATTCGATTCGGCTTTATATCACCGTCGTGACCGCGACATATTCTTCACCCGGATCGACTCCGTTGGAATTCCGTGCGCCGTTCGTCGTCGCCGTCAAGGTAGGCATCTCGGCTATCCTTAGCACTCTAATATTTTGATTAAATCGTAATAATCATGTTTAGATCACCAGGATTAGAATATTGTAGTTAATGGGCTGTTTTGGATTTATTAGCATGTTTAGTTAGAGTTAGATTAATTTGTCTAGATCGTGCATGCTTAGATTAATTCGGTTATTCAAGTATGCTGGTCATCATGATAGGTTGTATATGTTTAATCTAGCTAGTTTAGTATGTTTTGCATCACGATAACCTTAATCATGTATATTCCGATTTGATAAAAAGCCGTTGTAAAGTTTAGGCATAATGTGGTTAGAATTTAGTTTATTTTCTTTTATTAGATAGATGGTTCTGTTTAAGCATGTAATTGTCATGTTTAGGTTGTAAATTGCATGATCCCATGTATATGCATTAGTTCATGTTAGATTGTGGTCTGGTATGCAAATATGTGGTGCATAGAACCATGTGTGTTCCTCTATGTATTTCATGTTTGATTGCCAATTAAATGTTCCTGTTTTACTGTCTGAGTTAATTAAATGCTTGCATGGTGTGGAATGTGGTTAGTGCAGTGAGCTGCATTGTGATGGAAATATACTTCACCAGACTATGGTTCGGTCCTGTGGGCAGCAGATGAATTAGAACAATCTGGAGCATCCTTCGATCCCAGATACCGCGGTTTATCCTAAGTACTCCCCTGCCTATGGGGTACTATGGGATTTAGTTACTATATGTTACTTCCTACTATATGGTAAATCTGGTGCTAGTTTTGTGATGTGACTGCATTTATCAGATGGAGCATGGAATTTACTCAGACAGGTGTCTAGTTGTGTGTTTGGCATAGATGTTAGTGTTCTAGATGTGTTCTTGGTTTTATGTCAGGTTATGTGCATACCTAGAGTAGTCTAATGTGTAGGTTATGTCGGTTTTTATGCATTTGGAGTCATGTCATCATATGGGGTAATAGAATGACTTTGTAATCAATTAATTAAAGATATACAATTAGTTTAAACCCTATGTATTAAATCTGATTTTTAGGCTTAATATGTATAGTATACCACTAGAATCATTATTATAATGGGGTAGTTCGGGTGTAAGTCCTACTGGGTCTGTTGTGACTCACCCCTTCCATTGTTAATATTTTCAGGAGTGCAGGTTTAGCGCAGCAGAAGCGTAGTGGTGTTTTGGAGTTCGAGGAGCTAGTGGATTTCTCATTCAATGTGGTATTTAATTTGTCTAGATAGGTGTTTGTTTGTGGTGTTAATATATTGTAAAATTTGGAATTATTTAATTGGATTGTGAATTTTGGTATTATTTGGTTCCAGACCGATATCCTTTCCCGTTACGTCGCTGGATTATCTTCCGCTGTGCATATTAAAAATCCGGGTCGTGACACTGCCTGCTCGGAGGACTCCGTTGGATTGGAAGTGTTCTCCAGATAATTATCTCGGCAGGGGGATGATCGCTAGAGCCTGCAGGCACGGCTTTGCCGTCCAGCAGGTAGGCTATCATCATCTGTTGGCTATTCACCAAGCAGCCGGGTGACAGCATTCTAGCCGTCGTAACAAGCCTCCTGCATTCTCAGAAAATATTTTACAATCATGATAAAAGTATAATTCTATATAAATTTTATTCTTTGGTAAAAAATATTAGATTTTTATTATATTTATATATCAAGCTTACTGTCCTCATAAATAAATTTTTCGGTAAGATAAAGCTACAATAAAATTTTAAATTTTAAAAATGGTTTCCAAGCCATAAGGAATATACGCTGGAGGCCGATAATGTTTTGAAAAAGCTCTGCATTGGGTCCGTAAGCTCTGCTTCGCAGTCCAGCCCATTGTCTTCCAGCCGGCCCATCTGAATCCGATGTAGGGTTTTTTTTCCTCTTATCTCAAATTTAAATGTGTGTTTGGATAAAAAGTATTTTTTGTACACTTTTGTGATAAAATTCATAAATCTAAGATAGGTAAAGACATAAAATCATATTGTAATGTGTTCTTCGTAGAATTGTATGCCATACAAATTATTTTTACGTGATATGATTAAATATTTCATATAATATCTTAATTAATTTAATTATTAATTATTTATAATATTATAATTAATAATTTTATATATCATAGTGAAAATTTTGATTACATACGATAATGATTACATCACAAAAAGAACAGGACGATGATATCAATTATCAAGAGGTGTGATGTAAATATTTCTAATCAAACGATTCTTAACACAAGATATTAAAGACCTGAATAGGTATGTGTTATCTTCTCATAACATAAAAATAATTGATTTCATAAATTATTAGTATGAAGATACAAAGACTCACGTCCATGTGTTTATTAGTGAAATGAGTTTACTGAATTAATCTTAATTCAAAATCTTAAATAATAACTTACCTAATTATCTATTAAGATTTTCTGTTATCACAGTAAACTTTTGACCTGAATGGCCCAACATTAAAAAAAAGGGTTAATGGCAACGTCTAAAAGTTGTCGTCACTACACCAAAAGCTGTTGCGAAAGGGTATTAGTGACGGCGTTAACGATGTCGCCAAGTAGTGGCAAAATAGCTCTATTGGTGATGGCTCATAGTCGTTGCTACTAAACCGATAAGTGATGGTTGGAGTGGCCAATGCAACTAAAGCTATAAGCAACGACTATACAAACTTTGTGGGTATTTTTTATGGTTCAGCAACGACTTTTAGCTATCACCAATATTAGTAGGTGATGGTTTTGAGTCGTCATCACATGTCATAGTAAGTGGTGACAGCAACAAGTTGTTGTCGAAGCAGGAGAAACAATCCCATAGTTGTAAGTGATTAGTTCAATTATTATTTGTTCTTGAGTAGAATTTCAATGTATTTTAATATTCTAGCTACTTTGAACATACACAAAAGGAAGAAGGTTGCCCACCGTCCAAAGGTTTTCTAAATGATGTAGATGCATGAAGAGATGGATGGATCAATCATTTGGAGTAATGAAAAAAATTATCAAATGATGATAAATATCTAAATTAATTATATCATGTTTCATTCATAATTAATATTAATACAATTTTCAATTTTAAGATAATATGAGGGATGGATGCAATGCGAGGGGAGAGGATAAACTTGCAACAACACTTATTATAGTGTAAACAGTGGAGGTGGCAGTACCTTCACAAATTTGATAGTTTAAGAGTTAATGGATAAAATGGAAAAACAATCCGTCGAGATAAAAAAACTAAATAGCCAAATCAAGAAATAAAACATGGTAATTGATTCTCTAAAGCAATGTCTGACCAGTCAAAAAGTTTTACGTCTATAATCGAATAGCTAACAAAACAAATTCTAAACAAAATTGATCAAATACTTCCCCACCAGTTGATTCATCGAATTTGAGATCACCTTAGAGATAGAGAGAGAAGAACAACGGAGAGGTCAAAGACAAAGCCAAGAACGATGAGACATCTTTTGGCAAAGCTAATTGAGACACATTTCAAACATATTCTTGTTATTTGAACACGACTTTCATTTTTGTTCTATTTATATGCGATATGCTTTATTCACAATGTGTTTGTATTTTTTGTGTATTATATATAAAATTGTGATTTGTTGATGAATGAGTTGATATATTGTGATTTGCAAATGAGTGAGTTAAGATTTATGTATGAATGAGTTGGGATTCATGGAAGAATGAGTTGATTGATTGTTAATGAAATTGTGGTTGAATAAAATTATATAATTATTTACTTGGTGTAATGTTGATAAAAAATGTAGGTTAATAATCATGCGTAGATTTTGTATTTTATAATATAAAAATACTTTTTTTTAAATTTATTATTGACAACTCTAAACCATCACTAATCTAACCTAGTATATAGAAGTGGCGATGACGTTTTTTCGTCCTCCCATTTTCGAGCGTCCGATCATCATCTTTTTTTTTGACCATCGGATCGATTTGTCCTTGTGACGGCGTCCTCTTCTTTTTGACCATCCGATCATCCGTATTTTTCTTTACCACCGTCGGATCGATCCTCCCTTGTGACTGCCGTTACAACCTTCACGATTCTTCTCCTCCGCACCCTCGGCCGAAAAACCTACCGCCTTTCGCGTTATTCTTCTCCTCCGCTTCCTCGGCCGACGAACCCTCATGTAACTTGGGTGATCTCCTCCGGCGATGGAACTCCTCCCCTCCGCCCCCTCCGCCAACGGTTTCGCCCACCACATCTTCTTTCCCGGCCGCATCGCAGCCACCTTCTTCGGTTTTTTCCCCGATTTGGAAGGCTCTGATGCTTTTCTTTCCCATGTCGTCGTCGCTTTCCCCGTGTCAGAGACGCTGGAAGCAGGGGCGAGCATCGCTTGCCTCATTGAGGGTTGCGGCAAGTGGCGGCGTGGCGATGCTTGGTCTCATGTATGGCACGATGTTTGTTTGCCCCCTGCCGTCTACGGCGGCCGGATCTCGTTGGCATGTCATCTCTAGGTGAATCGCTCATTCACCCACCCGCATCTTCCCCCTCCTCCACCTCCCTCATGGAGATCGCTGGCCGCCCTGTCTAGACCGCTGCCTCCTTATTCAACTCAGAGCTGCCCTCCTGTTAGTGTTAGCATCCCCTTGGTGTTGCTATAAATGCCCGAGAGTCCTTATCGCCCCCTACGTCTCCACGCCCCTGGCCCATGACCAGTTCGCCGGCCTTCTCCTCCTCCACATCAAGATAGACGGAGGGCTTCGCTGGAAGGTGGGCAGCTGGAGCTGTTGGACCTCTGGCCGCCACCCCGTCTTCGTTGACTACCCTGCCCTTCTGAGCTTCGGCGACGAGCGAGTGTGCTCCGATGAGGTGTACTCTTTCTCTCTCTTTCTTCGGTTATCTTTTCCTGTGTGATTTTGTGAGGCAGTGCAGTACTCATCGTCAGTTTTCTGTTTGACGTGCTGAATTATCATGAAAATTAGTGGGTAATTAGAAAATTGAAAAGAGACCGACATAAAAGCTAATCTGTTGTCAAAACTCAAGGACACATATTTTCAAAGATTTTGATAGAAATCCCTAGCGCACAATTCTAACCAAACTCAGCTCTTGGTTCTATTTTGAAGAGAATTTTCTCAGGTACGTACCAATAAGAACATGCTACTAATATTACAACTCATATTTACTTTTTTTCCATCCAAACTAGCTTATTTATGTCTACAAATAAGTGCGCACATGAGGTTAAAAGCACATGAATGAGGTTTAGAGATTTTTAGCTTCCTTGTATATGTTAATACATTACCAGAATTTGTGTCTATTTCAAGGTAAATTTAAGCTCATTTTCTCACACTTTCGACACGATTCCTTCTGGGTTGCGGTATCTACATCGGAATATACCGTGCAGCCGCAGTTCTTCAATTTGTAAATGCTTTTTCCTTCTTCCCGTTCATTTAAGTTTCTCCAACCCTATTCAGGTTACATATCCCTGTCCTGTTAAAACTTTATCTACCTTGCATTCACTTATAAGCTTTTTCTTTTAAAGACTACACATAGTTGATAAATTTTCATGGGCCATGATGCTGTCTGAGTAAAGGGTAGAATGACCTTGGAAGAGACTTGACAATAATTGCTCCAACATTTTTCTTTTCTCTTTTTGAAAGAAGTTTTTGTTTTGACCACTATGGCTATGAAAATAGTTGATAAAACTATAGGAATATAACTATTTAGTGTGTGGTGTGAACACATAGGAACTCAGAAGGTGGGTTGATTTGAATTTTTGAATTTGAAGGCTTTAAGATTTTTTTAGTTTATTTTTTAGATTTTAGCTTTTGTTGGATATGATATTTTGATTTTAAGTTTCAAATATGATTATTTTTTTAGTTTTAGTTTCAGTTTTTTAATCATGAAGTCTTTTATAATTGATCATTTTATGTCTTAGTTTATGAGGTTCAAGAGTTTGAGATTTTGGATTTTGAATAAGTCTCGAATTTATCAGATTTCAACATATTTTTTGACTTCCCATCACTCATAGTTTTTAGATTTTTCCCACAATTTTTAGAATATCAAGATTTCATATTTTTATCTTTTAGATCTTTTTTCCCAGAGATTTGAGAATTTCATATCTCAAGAATTTTTGGACTTTACAAGCTCTCGTACTTACCCACTTCTTAGATTCCCAGGTTTATGGAGTTTCTAGATTTTGAATCCCTTGACTTTCACATTTTTTTGAACTTTTCATATTTTTTAAATTTCTCGACTTTTAGATATCTTATTTTTTTTATTATATATACATTTGATTTTTAGAATTCCTGCATTCCATACAAATTCCTGATTTGTTGATTTCTGGTTTGCAAAATTCTTAGTTTTTTTTATTGCAATGAATCTGGAAACTACAGTTGACATGGTCAGCACGTGTCACATATTTTCATGACAAGTTGCATTTGTCACACTCCTCTTCAGGCAGAGATAAGGTGTGATCTTATCTCATACTTGCTCCAAGTGTTATTTGAGATATGTTGAACAGAACCAACAGTTGTGCTGGAGATTGTTGTTAACTCCACCATGAATATTGAAGGGTATGAAGGACTCGACGATGCTAAAGATCCTTCTTCGTTCCTTCCCTTGTTCTTTCCTCTATTCTCTGTTCTTCTGTCAGCTAATGCAACATAGTAGGTAAAACTGAGAAACCTCATAGAGGCAGGGCTGAGCAGACAACGGCACCTGGAAGGTGTTGGTTGATCAATGATGGCAGCAATAGAATATTGTTTTTTTATAATTCATGCTAGATGATCTTTGGATTTTGAAACTTTAGATTTGTATTTTAGATCGGATAGTTTTGATATTGGAATATAGTTTTAGATTGGTTTGGGAACTTTCAGTTTTGAAATTTTAGTTTGGAATTTCAGATTAAGAAACTTCAATTTTTTGAATGTTTGCTTTAAGATTTCAAATTTAAGATTTCGGATGTAAGTCCTTAATTTTGACGGCAAACCGTGCTGCTAGCTGTGGCCATTCATTGCAACATGATTGTCTTTGTTTTTTGGGTATGCTATCTCTGTAACATCAGCTTGATTCTATTTTTTCATTGGTTTTTTATATTATCATTCCTGTCAAGGTTTGCCGTCTCGGACCTCGGCTTCGTCTCGGGGGGGTGGAAGAGAAGAGATCTCGGAGAGATCTCGGGAAAATCTCGGGAGATCAGATCTCGGATTCTCGGATCAAAATGTATATATGTAATATGTATAAAATGACAAACATAACATAATATGTTATAAAGATTGGAGTACATCAATGAATTCACATACATTACATGAAAATAAATAACACAACAATTTTTCACACTATATATGTGAATGTACAATCACAAAGCATTTTCAATGTCAAACTCCACTCCCACACTAGCTGTGTGAATGAAACACTCTCAATACCAAAAAGATGATATGTGTGCTTCTGATATATCACTTTGTTGGTCAGTTTGTGATTGTTGTGCTACAAAATCACCAACAAAATCACAATATTCAACCCATGACATATGAGACTGATGATCTCCCTCTCGTGGTAAACTGAATCTTTGTTGATAAGAATCAGAGATGTTTGAAGAGTCATCTTGTGTTGTATATCCATAGCCATAAGGACCATGACTATGACCATAACTATAATAACTATTGTCATAAGGTATGTTTGAAGGAATATGTTCACTTGCAGTATGTCCATATCCATATGAAGATTGATCTCCTTCATTATAAAATGCAAGTGAAGAACCTTGTTGCATTTCCCCATATCCATGTCTGTGTTCATATTCATATGATGATGAATCTTGAGAATGTCCATATCCATAATATCCCCTATCAGAAATATCCATTGAACTGAATGTGTGAGAAAGATCATATTCCTCAAGTTGTGACAAACCTTGTTGATGTGACCGACCAGCACTCTTCTTCTTACGTCTATATGTTTTGTCACGTTGATGATGAACTTTCTCAGCAGCATCAGTGGGGAATGGTTGGTTTTCTTCTACGTCGTCAGCACCACCATCACGAAGGACATTGCCTCCATCTCCATCATCATCACTTCCATGTCCATCGGAAGCATCCATATCAGAGGTTGGATCATCATTGTGAAGATGAGTTGACTCAGAAGATGATTGAAGAATTTGTTGTACAGTTGTATCTACATCCATTCCGGTTTCACGTGCAGCACTAACAATTTCTTCAGATGGGCGACCATCATGTTCATCCATATCATTGTTTGCAACCCACTCGGCATAAGGATTTTCTCGATCATCCATGTCATTTTCTCCTAATAGTGCAAAATAATCAAGTGGGTCCTCTTCCGGATCACCTCCTTGCTTTTGTTCAGCCTCCATTCTCCTTACCTTTAGCTTCATATTATAATGACAATAAACTAGTTTCTTCAACTTTGAATATGATAACCTATTTCTAGGTTTTGTATGTATCAAAGAAAAAGTGCTCCAATTTCTTTCACAAGGAGAAGCTGATGAAGTCTGCGATAAAACTTTAATTGCAAGTTTTCTTAAAGTTGGAGAATCATCTCCGTACATTTTCCACCATTCACCTGAAAGTGAAACAAATAATCATATATTTGTAATTCGAACCAAGTAAGTTGTCTTTTTGATTAAATAATTACTAACCTGGCCACATAGATTCTCTACTTGCAATAGCACTTTTTGTCCCAAAAGAGGCCAATGCATCTCTAAACTTTATAATCTAGTATATAAAACATTTAATGTTAATATCAACTTAAATGATGAAATCTATAAATATCGTAATGATACCTCATTTCCAAATTGGCCTCTTCCTTTAGATTTTGGAAACAACTTCTCGTAAACTTGATGAAGTGCTTTAATAAGTGCTTGATTGTCTCCAAGATGCAATTTATATTGGTACTTAGGATTGAGAAAATATGCTGTACATGCAAATATTATTATTCAAAAGGTTAGTCTCATAATTTATTTTATACATTTATAACAAAAATACAAACTTAGGATACAGGAAGAAAACATACCAGCCTTGTAGATAGGTGCATCCATTGATTTTGTCCATCTATCATCTATGATCTTATGAACCCATGTGTAATTTCTTGGTGAAGTTGTCTTTATTACATCCTTCATCACAATGATCGCATGATATACACTGCCCATGGTTGGATAATTTTCAGTATCCATCACTCTCAAAACTTTATACATGGGCTCCATAATCTTTATCGAATCTCTTGCATAATCCCAAAACATAGGATTACATATGATTTGTTCCACATTCTTTCCAATAGGAGTGTTCCTAAACTCTGAATTAAACCACTCTGAACAAAGAAAGAAACCTCTCAAACTATCTTTTTCACGCAACAAACTTTGCAGTGCAAGATAATTTGTTGCAAAACGAGTGGCACCGAGGTCGAACTAAATCACGTCCACAAGCCTTTCTTACTCGATTCACGACCCAATCATGATTATATATGAAACGTGTAACAATTCGACCCATGTCTATGGCTTTTTTTACCATAGTATTCTTTGCCACATATTCAAACATCAAATCTATACAATGAGCAGCACATGGTGACCAAAAAAGATTATATTTTGATGCCAAAAGTGTTCCTGCCTTTTTATAACTGCTGGCATTATCAGTTATAATTTGTATAACCCTATTTCTTCCAACTTCCTTAATCTTGTCCTCCATCAACTGCATAATGAACTCATGATTCTTCTCTTTACCTGATGCATCAATTGAATCTAAAAATATAACATTTCCTGCACTATAAACCATAAAATTAATGATGGACATTCTTGTGGGTCCTGTCCATCCATCACATAAAAGAGAACAACCATGGGTATCCCAATGTGGTTCTAATTTTTTTATTTCTGTTTGCATGTCTGTAACTAATTCATCCAAATATTTTCCTAATATGTCTTTCGGTGTAGGAGTTTTGACTGCACGTCCAAGATTTTGTGCTTCAACAATCATATTCTTGAAATGATGATCTCCTGCAACATGAGCTGGAATATGATTGAATATAAAAAATTTTGAAACCATCTTACCAAGTGATTCTCTTAAAGGTCCTTTGTTTACCATTTCCTCCATTCTTTTTTGTCGTGCATCATCTGATTTATACAAACTACCTTCTACAGCAGAACTTTTACCAATACCTACTGATCCATGTCCACCACGACGCATAAAGTCAGTTATACTTCGTTTCATTCTTTTCATTCCACTTCCACTTCCACCCGCAATTCCTGCAGCACCACTACTTCCGGCTCCAACTGTTTGTGCATGTCTTATTTGACGCTCAGACTCATCAAGTTGCCATCTAGCTTCAGCAGATGTTTTTGCAATTTCCCGTTGTATTCTTTCCTCGGATCCTTCTTCATCTGATGAGAAACCTTCAGAATGACCACCCATTTCTCGAAGTTCATCCATGACTACTTCTTTTGCCAACTTACTCTTCATAGTCTGGATGTTTTTCTGTGATTTCAATTCTTTCAATTGTTTACGCACTTCAGGTGGACAACTTACACATTTACTTACATCTGATCCTTTGTCTCCAATCAAATGGTATTTTAACCTAGTAACACCACCTGCTTGCATTACTTTTCCACAAAAGTTACATTTAGAACCCTTATTACCAACGGGAGTTCCATATTGCCAGCCTATGTCATTCGTAGACATCTTCCTTCAGCAATTAAAAATATAAAGAAGTAAATATTATATATAATATGCAACATGCACCTACTGATTCGTAGATATCTTATAAATTGCATAACAACTTATTATATTTCCAAACAATATTACTTGATTTTGTAATAATAAGGTTAACATTTGCTTGCATTACTTGTTATAACATGTGAATGTCAGTTTCGTATTAATATCCTTTAAAAGATTAAGTATAAAAATTAAAAAGCTTAAGTATATAGCATATATTTATTCCATTTTAAAAGATCTATTTAATTAAGAGATGAATTATGGTAAATTAAGTTATTTCGTCAAACGTTTTCAATGTAAAAATCTTTAGCTGAATAAGAGATTAGTCTTATTTGGATTTCCTAGACCTGCATAGTTTTAAGGAGTATTCTTAATTAAGATTATAGTATAAAATCCTAATTTATCTTTGATACGCTAATAAGGCTTTTGGTTGCATGTATCTTTACAACAGGAATATGTTTCTATTACAAATCTTGTTAAATAGGTGTTAATTTCCCAGTCATGATAAAATATATTTGCACCGAGAATTTCTTTAGATATTTTTTTATGTTTTTATTACATATTTAGAGTACTAAAATTATGTATGAATAAAAAATCAAATTAAAAATATGATCTTTTTTTGCCATAGAAAATCTATATAGAATATATTTATACTACGATTGTAAAATATTTCTTAAGCAATGTATTTTTGTAGTAGAATTTTTGTATAAACCAAATATTTTTTATATTTAACTTTAATCTTCTTTATATTTAACATTAATCTTAAAAATTTATTGAATATATTAATTTTTAAAAAGTCTTATTATGTTCAATTATTACATAATCATTTTTTATTTATTTGTTTTTTCCTACAACATTCATTAAGTATATTATTATTTAATAGTTTATAATTTGTATAACATATAAAATTTAGATACCATTATTATCTTTGTACTACAAAGTACTAACTATAATAAAATCAAAAAATAATTTAATATTTATTAATTTTTATTACCTATAAAATTTATATAATACTAATAAAATTAAAATTATTATATTTATACAAAAAATTGATCAACAAATAGATTGCTATTCAATTTTTTATTATGTTATTATAACTAATCTAATTATATTTAAACTATAAAATATAATAACATTTAACAATAGATTAATATTACTAATTTTGATTACATACAAACTTTATACAATACTATTCTAATTAATGTAATTAATTAATCTTATTAATCTTATAATGTTAAAGTGATTAATATATAAAATATTAACTAAAAATATAAGTTGATTAATAAGAAAAATACTCACAAAAAATAATGTGATTGTTATTTAAAATATAAACTAAAAATATAAGTTGATTAATAAAAAAATACTAACAAAAAAATAATGTGATTATTATTTAAAATATAAACAAAAAAATAAATTAAAAATATTATAAGATTAATATAAGATTAATCTTATTAATCTTATATTGTTAAAGTGATTATTATTTACAATATAAAAAAATATAATTTGAAATATTTTTATTATTATGATTATTTATTAATCTTGTATTATATACAAAATATAAACTAAGAATATAGGTTGATTAGTAAAAAAATACTAACAAAAAATATTGTGATTATTATTTAAAATATAAAATAAAAATATAAGTTGATTAATAAGAAAAATACTAACAAAAAAATAAGATGAATAATATATAAAATATAAACAAAAAAATCAACTAAAAATACATATAGGTTTAATCTCAATAATCTTATATTGTTAAAGTAATTATTATTTAAAATATAAACTAAAAATATAAGTTTATTAATAAAAAAATACTAACTAAAAATATAAGTTGATTAATATATAAATTATAAACTAAAAATATAATAAAAATGATTAATAATTTTGTATACATATCAACTTTAAATAATACTAAAATAATTAATCAAACAATAATTAATATTTACAAAACTTTTATTAAATAATTAATCTTATTAATCTTATAATGTTTAAATAATTAATCATATAAAATTTAAACTACAAAAAACAATAAAATTTAAAAACAGATTAATATTAATAGTTTTTAATATAGATAAACTGTTTATATACTTACTGTTTTATATGTACGCTGTATAAAAATTTAAAAGAAATTAATATTTACATAAACTTAACCTTATGTATATGTGTTAACGCGATTGCGTTAATACTTACCTCGAATCGTCGATGACCCGCGGGGACGAGGCCGTAGAGCGCGAAACACCTTCTTCCCCGACGGTGACGCGACGCGACGATGGCGGAGGAGGCTCGCTGCGAGAGGTCGTCCGCCGGTGGTCGCCGCTGCCGTCGGAGCCTCCGCCGTGACAGCCGGAGCGCGGAGACGATGCTACCCCACTCGGAAGCCGCCGTGAGAGCTGGATCAGGCACCGTAACCCTCGGTCGCTGTGAAGGTAAGTCCTTTGATCTCTTCCTCCCGTCTTCCATCGGAGGTCTAGCGAGGGGCTTTAATAGCCCGGTGAATGATCTCGTGGCCGACCAGATGATGGCTTTTTTAGCCATGTGCGGTGTAAAGGATGGCGTGGCCGACCGGCGAAGCATCTTCTTTCCCTCTTCGTGCCCGCCGGTGGCCATCTTTAGCTTTCTTATCTTCACAGGGGGAGCACGTTGTGCCCCTGTAAACGCGCGAGAGGGCCGAGACCGGGACTGCTTCCTCGGTCATCTCGTTTCTCGCCCTGCCGGCGAGACCTGACGAACCATGATTCCTGTACCGAAAATTATCACTCCTTATCTTCATAGGTTTGAAAGCATGGTTGCATTCTACCATTATTCTCCGGTTGATATCCTCTCCATTTAGTTACCACCATCTGATTTGGAGTTCGCACGCCCATCTCAAAAAGAATGGTTCAGAAGGGAGTTAAATCTCCTTCAATTTAACATGTTAAAAATGCTGCTATAGCTGTGAATAATTCAACTAACTGTGCCATCTTTAATTTTTTACCATGAGTCTGGTTATAATGGTATGGCACTCTATTTCACAAGTATCCAGTAAAGTTGAACTTCTTTATAGAGAGGCGCTTGACATGCTTCACGGCATTGAGCAAAAGATCATTTGTTCTATGCATGAATTGTCAAAAGCAAGTCTTTTTGACATTGTTATGAAATTTAAGGATTTCTTGAAGAAGGAAAGATTTAAATATGATGTAAGTGTTTGTTCTCAATTATTCGCAATTATCATGCTTATATTGTCCTATTCGAGTAGGTGATTGTCTTGTATGCGAATAGGTTTTGCCACAACATTCAAGTGTGATTAATCTTTCAAGTAGGAAATCCACTTTAGATGTTTTGGAGCTCAATTATTTGAGGAATGGTTAAGCTAATCAAGGGAAACCTGGGGCAGTTAAATGGTGCCTTTTCTACTATATTTACTACTTCCATCACAGAATTTGCTCAGTTTTCATTTTGTCATTCTTTTTTCTTTTGGTGCAATGAGATTGATTCTGATCACTCTGGACTTAATTTGCTGATCCTTTTCTATTCAATTAACTCTCTTGATGCTATGTTGAATATATTGGACTTGATTTTGGCAGAAAATATGTATCATTGATACTTTGGGGTGGGAAAACTATTAAAAAAAAATGTTCTGTAACATGGATTGTTGTTTTAAATTATGAAGAGAGGGAGAAAAATCATAAAAAGAATATATTATATTGGTAAAATCATCTTAGTTATCTGGTCCCCTACTTATTTTTACATTTTTTATAAAGTTAACCAAAATAAAATTTTATTTTAAGATTCCAAAAATAATTTTACTTTTAATAATGATTTTTAAAAGAAAA
Source organism: Cryptocoryne crispatula var. balansae (assembly GCA_036172225.1). NCBI lineage: Eukaryota > Viridiplantae > Streptophyta > Magnoliopsida > Alismatales > Araceae > Cryptocoryne > Cryptocoryne crispatula. The sequence goes on along the minus strand of CM069922.1, from coordinate 40,354,341 downwards.
TAAATATTGTCTTGGTCTCCATATGCACGTCTATGTGACTTTTACAAAATGCGCCTTGAGTTTTTTCATGTATTTGAAATTATTTGTCATTCTGTTTGCAGTCAGTATCTTCATTTGCCAACCTCAAAATGATTTCCACTGCAATTGACACCTTTTATCTTACGGATGAGCAACTAAAGAATTCTCCTTCTTGGAGAAATGGAGTTGACGAAGCCACAGAAGTTGCTCTTGGTATCTATGGTTGTGACATTATCTAGGAGAGTGACATCGTACTTAAATTGTATCCACCTGGACGTAGATTAGATTGCTTACTCATTTGGATGACTTCATTTTGCATATTTTAATACATGTGTGCTCAGTGTATTTGGCATTGTTGTAGCTGTGTTTCTTTGCTTATACTGTTCCATGAACACCCATTGTGTATTTGGCATTGTTGTAGCTGTGTTTCTTTGCTTATACTGTTCCATGAACACCCATTGTCTGGCTTGACCATCCTAGACCCCAACCTCTCATGGCGACTAACCAAGTTATTTTTCACCGATTTTATTGTAAGAAGTCATTTGCCCACTTTAGTGTCACGGTAACTATATTTCTATCCACTTCTTTTTAGCTTAACTTTCCCATTTTTAAGCTATTGATTAGAAAAGGCTCTCAAGAAGTTTGCAATCAAGAGGAAAGTTTTTTCTTGTTATTTAATTAAAATCATAAGTGGTTGCTCACTGAGCTATAAATCATCCACACCTTCACTCTAGGCAATCGTTGCATTGTTCTTGGAATAAAGTTGGATCAAGTCTAGCTCAATACATTCTATATTAAGGTTGGAATGGTTGCTATCTGCTTAGATTTGGTTTTGAATACTTTGAGTTGGACATCTTTTATGTTGAACATAATTTAGGATGGCTAATAAAATGTATGTACTTTGTTTACTTCGATTCTTGTATGTTGTGATTAGGTGATTAGATATTTTGTTTCTTTGCAGAGGGTTGTTGCAAGTTGTGTATGGTTAGCATCTAAACCAGAGAAAAGCCCTAGAAAGGTAAAGCATGTTATTATAGTGTTTCATAGGATGGAATGCCAGAGAGAAAATTCACCTATTCAACACTTCAATTTGTTTTCAAAGGTATGTTCTTAATTTTTGATTTTATTTATTTGTTTCTTTAGATATTATATAGTGGTTGATAAATGTCATACCATTTTTATTAAGAACTACACTTTACTTGATTTACTTTATGCTTTGGTGTCCAAATTCACATTTAGCCTTTTTTTAATCAAACAAGCCTAGGCCATTTCCCTTCTTCACCCTATTAGGAAGTAAACAAGAGAGCTTAATTATATATTATCTGTTCCTGTGCACAATAACATTTCTTCTCAGCAACTTTTTACAACTATTGAATTGCAAGAATGAAGTAAAATGACACAACAATGAAATGAGAGATACATGGTGAAGGAAAGAGAGAATTAAGGGATAAAAACACGATAAAGGGAGGAGGAGAGAGACTTGAGGGATGGGAGGAGTGAACTTAGGTATCATTGGGAATTACACTTTTAGGAATGTATTTTAGCACAGCTTGGTTTTGACTTTTGCAAAAGTCTAGGTGCATAAGCCATTCACTCTGCAAGTAGAAAGCATTGACCTTTGTTCTTCAGCTTCATCTATCCATGGTAACTTGCTGATGCTCAAAACCACGGTGAAAAACATGAGTCCTTTATCTTGCTTTAAAACCAGTCAAACTGCTACTATCATACTTAAGTTTTATTTTTTTATTTTTTTATTTCTAATGGTGCATGACATTTTACCAATATACTTTAGCATTTCGTGTGTATCATCGAGTATGGATCAGCACAAACTTTTCTTAAATGTTAATCATGTGTTTCTTTCCTGACTGCGTTGGAGTGTGTATGAGAGAGAGAGAGAGGGACACCGACCTTTAACTTGGGCTTGTTTACCTCAAAGGAGTTATTATGATGTTTAATAGATTGTGCATTTGCCAAAACTTTGTTTCTTTTTCTTTAATTGTATCAAATTCGTACTTAATCAATAATCATTATCATTTGTTGTAAGCTGTTTTGGATGGGGAAATACTACCATCAGAGCAACCTGTATTAAGAGTTTGATACTTCTTGGTTCATCTACATCCTTCTAATCTATTTGAACTTTTTTTATCTACTTGCTTTCTAATGAAGTTTAATTTGTTGCCTAGATTGTCTATTAAGTATGATATGAAGAGAATGCTTGAGGAAGCTCATGACAAAAGATGCATAACAACTTGGGGAGTTGATTCAAGATAGAATTACCTATTCTGGTAAGGCCAAAATGCACTTATCTGTATAGTTCCTCAGGCGAGGCCATTTATACTAAAGGAGTGATAATTCTCCATATGATATTCGACACTCTCTTGCAACAGGTCTTGTTCTAATGAAGATGAAGGTGGTCGAGATGCAAGTGGTGCCTACCTGCTTTCTATCAGTATCAAGAGGTTTACGCAAGGTAATGTAACCCTTAGTGCATTCTTTTTCAAAATTTTACCCAATAATTTACGATTTTGTAAAGGTTGTATTGTTTAGACTATTACAACAACTTTGATGTTCATAGAAGGGTTAATTGCATTTCCCTGTATAGATTCTCTGGTGAGGTCATTTATATCGAAGGAGTGATGATTCTCCACATGATTTTTGACACTACTACAACATGTCTTGTTCTAATGAAGGTGAGGGTGGTGAAGATGCAAGTAGTGCTACCTGCCTTCCCTTAATACAAAAGAAATTTATGTTAGAAATTGTAACCTTTTGTGCTTTCTTTTCCAAAACTTTATTTAATGATTTAGAATTTTGTAAATGTTGTATTTTTTCAACTATTAGAACTTTGATATTCACATAAGGGTTAATCGCATTTATTTATTTTTTTATTTTTATCTTCTTGGCACAATTTTTTTTATGGTGAGGTTCTATCGGAATTTTGATTGATTCTGAAAACATCATGATTTTTTTCAAACTCAATAGCCTTCAAAGCAAAAATCTTGTTTGTTTCACAAACATTTACTAATTTCGTTGAACGGTGATAAAGTGTAATAGTATTTTTTGTATTTATGGTGGTAGTAGTCTAGAGAGATATTCTGAAATTACTGTTAAGCCAAAGTTTATATGAACTATGATGTTAAGTTATTCTGCCGAAAGGCACATTGTGTGTAATTCTTTATTTATGTTGTACTCCTTGTTCTCTTTTCGATGAAAATTGGGTTTTACTAAATGGGTACAAAACATCACGAGTTAGCCTCAATCACATCCCATTTTGAGTGTCATCTTACAAATAAATGTAAATGAGTCTTAAAATGAGAAAAGATAATAATGAGGTGCACAAATTCTATTCCCAAACTTTCATTGTATCATCTTTTATAATGAGGTGTTAACTTTAGCTTTTAAATGGATGATAAATCTTCTTGGTTCGTTTTGTATGTTTTATAGATTACATGGTTCACTTTACATTAAAAAACGTTTAATTCAGGCGTACACGTGCGAACCACGTTTTTTTAACTAGTACTGTATGGTTGGAATCTAGCATTGATAAAATAAAACTGCATGCCACGTGTCATATCACATATAGGCTAAATTGATAGCTAATTCATTATTCTTTTCATATTTGCATCATGGAAGTAATTTCTTTCCATTCTCGCCTGATTCTCTTAAAAATGTTTCTAAGATAATGACTAACATCTTAACATGCATTAAAGACATTTTTAATGTAACACGACTCTTGGATGTTACAAATATACAAATACACAGTTTTTTTGGAGTCATGCTACGATGAGTTCGGATCACTGTCTCTAGGCAGAGGAGGGAATCACGGTAGTTGCCAATGAGCGACTGTTATGACCCGGGCCGTACAACACCCACGTGGGTGCTTTTTTATTTCTTTGGTGCTACCGGAAGGGGGCGCACGGTAGTCTCCCATGGCAATTGCGACAGTTCCCTCCTCCTCCCAGAGGAGACGATGTGAACTCAGCTATCACCATTCCTGCCACACATACCAAATGCGACAGTGGATACCCTCCTGGATGCCCTCCCACCAAGGGAGGGTGGGATCTCGAGTTTGAACCTGAACACTCTAGGCTTTTGTGACCTTCCTGCAACTGTTGCAGTAGTGGTCCAATAATAATAATAATAATAACATATATCAAAATTGAAAAAAAAAATAGTCCTACGAAAGATATATGTATATGTCTAAATATATGTATTTTTTAACACTTCAATTTATAAATATGTTGAGAGATTAAATCAATGAACTACCAACAATATTGATTACTGATTTTTTAAAAAAAAATTGAGTTGAAAAAAGTATGAAGTTAAACGTGCTATATCTAGAGTATAGGTGATCTCCTGGGAAACAGTACAGTTGTTGAGTTAGTTAGTTGTTACGAATGGTATCGGAACATGACCCAACCAAAAAGTTTATGTGACTCGTTTGAGTATGTGATATATGATCTGATCTTGACGAGGATGTCAAGTCTTTAATGAGAGTAGATTGTAACACCTCAGTTAATAAATATGTTAAGAGATTAAATCAGTAGACTATCAACAATATTGACTAACTATTTTTTGAAGATTGAGTTAAAAAAATTTCTGACTATTCTCGAGAGGATGGATGACCTCTTGAAAAATTGTATAATTGTTGAATTAATCAATATTTTTTTCCCTTGTCATAACACAAGAATTAGTAGCCTCGCGAAAAGGTGACATGACACTAGCTGACGCAGTAGACAAAGTGACGGTGACGCAGCGGAGACGGGGCGAATGTTTTTTCGAAAATCATATATTTTTGATTATTTGGTTGCGTGAAATTAATAGTGACGTCACCTAATTTACTCTTCCTCGACACCATTAAAACTATAGATTTTTGCACGTGCCAAAAGAGATCGTATGCCTTTTTCTAGATGGATACTCTTCGAGTGCACTTTAGTATAACGATAATGAAACTATACATCTAAATATAAATGTAAGATTTATATTTTAAATAAAAAATATTTATTGTACGATACACATAGAATGAGTTTGAAAGAAAAAGAACAATTTCTCTAAAATGTTAATATTAGTAATAAAAATAAACATGTATTTTAAATAAAAATACTTTTATTTAAAATAATTTATTTAAATTAAGTTACTCACTTTATAAAAATATTTATTTAAAAATAGCTAATATGTCGGAAGAAAGCTCAATTTGTTTGTAAAATGCTATTTAGAATTTGAGTTGATTTTATTGAATGTAATATTATCTCGGAGGAATTACTTATTGATGATACGGCAAGGAACAACAACAACGTACAAGATTAAAGATGACAATTAAAAAAATATTCTTCCAAAAATTAATTGACAAATTAAACAAAAAAATTGATCATGTTCACATGGAAATGTACATACATGTAACCAAATAACATAATACGATTTTAGATTTCCTCTTAAAAATCATTCCATGAAAAGTGTATCGGTAGATTTTAGATTTACTTACAACCAAACACACCCTTGTCAGATGACATATCCTGAATTGATGTCTCGTCTTATCCCGCAGCATCACGTCTCCTCAAATCGACCATCCGCACGATTGTTCTACGATCGTTCTTCCCGGTGAAGTTCATCGGAAACCGATAAACCGAACTGGATCAGTCATTCGATTTATTGAATCGAACCGATAATTAATTTTTTATCGATTCAATTCGACACTTTTTCAAATCAAACCAAACTGACCTGGTTTAACCCACTTAATATATGCATTATATTAATTTTAAATATATATTATATTAATTTAAATATATATTATTATAAATTTAAGTTAATTAATATAAAGATATAATTTTATACTATAAACAAAGTATTGATCTTGTTAACTTCAATTAATAATTATAACTTAAATTTTTTATTTAAATTAAATTTATTTAAATATTTATGAACAAACCGAATGAACCAAACCCGTTGGATTCGCAAACAGTTCAAGATTCAATGGCACCGATTCGGTTCACTGTTCAGTTCAGTTTTGATTTTCAAAACAAAATCAAAATTAAACCAAACCATTTACAACTAGGGGTGCAAACAAACCAATACACTCCTGTCAAATAGTTTGAAACTCGACTCGACTCGTTTATTATGTTAAATGAACAAACTTATACACAAAATAAAACTCGACTCATTAAACAAGTCGAACTTGAATAAACTTCTGTTCTACTCAATAAACTTGCGAATAATTCGATTAAATATTATGTTATATATTTATTTTAAAAAAATAAATTATGAATATGAATAATTACATATTGTCACTTAAATATATTAAATAATTTAAAAATTAAGATTAAACTTAAATTGAATTTCATAAACGAGTTAAACTTAAAATTTTACAAATAATTTTTCTTTAATTTTGAATTTTATAAACAAATTTATAAATAACTTAAACTTGAATGTGAATTAAATTTTAATTTAACTACTACTCGAGTTCGAACTTGACTCGGCTCGATTAATAAACAAACTAAACTTAAACAAGGATTTAACGTACTCGTTAAAACTCAAACTCCAACTCGAACTCCTATAAAATAAACAAGCCAAGCTTGATCACAGGCTACTCAACTCGGCTCGACTCGTTTGCACCCCTATTTACAACCCTAGTTCTTCCCAAACACGTCAAACGTGGCCAGTCCACTGGCATGCAGGTTGAAACTAGTTGTGAATCGTGACGCAAAGAAAAAGAATGTCAAACAGATCGTAGAAAGCATTAGTCGACGGACCCAAAATACAAGTTGAACACAAACAAAACTGATATCATCCGATGACTTAAAAAGTGCTGGTTACATTTTTATAACTTCCACGTAAACAGGCATGCCCGGTCCACCAAAAAATGTACAATCTATGCACATAACAAGATAGTGCCTTCTTTTTCCCAGCAATTCCGAAGGTATGCTGTAAACGCAGAGAACCGAAGGTGCTTGGTTGTAAGTATAATGTAATTATCACCAAAATTCACCCAATGAAAAAGATGTCCAGTCCACAAACCCTGTCTGATCCAGTAATCATCAGTACATAAAAGAAAACAAATAAAAGTAAGGAACAAATAAACAATGGCACACCGCTGTACATTATTTTTGCATGCTAACGTTGTCCTGGAGGATAAGGAGAGATGGGCAGAAAAAGAAGGCGTTTAGCAAGATACATCACCTTACATAATGTAAATTGATGCTTGGACCGAGGACAAAGCAGCAAGGCAAGCAGCATAATCCCAACTGGAAGAATAGACATTCAACACAGGATTAGAACAGGATACTAAGACATGTAATACATTACATCAAGCATAGTTAAACTAACCTCTCTGAATGTTCTTCAGATATAGGCGATATATTTCCAATTTCTTTTAACCACTTCAAGAAACTAAAATAGGTAACACCATTTCAACATGATCTATCATTATTGACGTTATGACTGCGATGGAGGTGGCTCAACTGATAATCTTTTGCCTCTCTTGGCACAATCGGTTGTCCACTTCCCTAGGATGATGGAAGTTCTCATGCACTTCCTTAAAGCATGGTTCAGATATAGCATCTGAGGGACTCCCATCAAACAGAATCTGGCTGCAATAAAAAAATAACAAAAAAAAACAGCAGAAAATTTAAGGCAGCGACATGCAAAGGAAATACTCTTCAGTTGAAAGTGACAACACAAAAAGACAAGTACCTTTCAAGAGTAACCTCTCCTCTTGCAACGTCCTCCTCCAATTTGTACCGCTTATCTTTCCTCATTTGGTCATGGGATAAGTCTAGATGCACATCTTGATCGACATTAAATGCCAACCTTTTAAGCTTCTTTCCTTCCCGGGGCAAAGAGTATAATCCCTCACCACTGCATTGAGCATTTTCTTCGCACCTCATGTCAACTGGTTGTGCCCCACTTTTTCCATCCTCATTAGTTACCATGGGATTTGAAGTAGCTTCATATTGAACTACCGCATTTTTCCCACCATCCCTTTCAGAACTTGCACAGACAAGCTTGTCAGGGGAAGGTCGAAGTATAAATTCAGCACATTTTCTGACCCAAGAAAAATTCATTGACTTAGGTGGAGATGCACAGTTCACAGTTTTAGAAGGAAGGATTTCACCCTTAACGTTGTCATCCTCATTAATTTTCTTTTCCTCATGAATGATACAAGCATGACGTGCCTTTGTTGGAACACCGAGGACCCTTCGGGTAGGAAACATGTTTGCATCATCATAGAGAGATTTGTGCTCTAAAGCCAGACTTAGATGCTCCAGTTTTCTGAGATGTTGAATTTGAGCATAAATTTCTTCTCTATCAGCATGAAGCAGTTCCCTCTGCTTCTGCAGTTTTTCTCTTTGCATATTCAATTCATCAATGAAGTTCTTTATTTCAGACCATTCTTTCTCCCTCTGGACACGGTCAAGTGCTATCTTAGTCTTATCATCATGAAATTTTTTAATTTCCAAAGCAACATTATTCGAATCCATGACAAGCTTTTCCTTCTGAAATTCAATATACTGGAGTTCCCTGTTTTTTTCTCGCTCAAATTTTTCTTCCCTCTCTCGTAAATAAGCTTCTATTTCATCATGCCTCTTCTTTATAGAGTTTTCTAACTCTCTCTTCCTCAACTTCATGTCTTCCACAACATCTGCTCTCTCCTTCTGAATCTTGCTCAGCCAGCTAGAATGTTCTACTCTCATTTCCCTTATGAACTCTTCCTGCTCCCGAGACAAAGCATCAAGATCAGCTATGAACTGGTTATGCAAATTCTCTTTTTGTATCCTTAAGTTCACCTGTTCATGTTTCAAGTACTGGCGACCAGATTCTCTCTCTGCAGCAAGTTTTTCTGCTGCTCTATGCAGCTCTGCTCTTTTCTCATCAATCAACTCCCAGTCATGCTCAAATTTTTCTTTTTCTTCTCTCAACTTATCTGCCATTACTGCAACTTCATCCTGTTGTGCTCTGAAGCTATCAATTTCTTCCTTGAGCCTTTTCTCCATGACAAATAGATCATTTCTCTCAGCTATGGTAATCTCTAATTTATCCTTTATACATTGAACTTCATGTTTTTCAGCTTCTAAGGAGACTTCGGATTTCTCCATGTCTAATCTCATATTCTCAATCTCCTTTTTCAACATCTGCATTTCTAAAAATTTGTTCTCTGCAGCCTCTCCAGCAGCAGATAAACTCTGCTCCTTTTCTTCCAGCTGCTTCAGTTTTTTCCTTAAATCATCATTCTTTTCAGCTAATACACGAGACTCCATCTGGATGGCTTTTTCCTTTTCTTCAACAGATTTTATCCTTTGCTGCAGGTAAATTTCTCTTTGCTTACAAATCTGTCTCTTTCTCTCTAATTCATCTTCTACTAATTGACGCAATTCTTCCAATTCAGCTTCAAACTCTATCTTTCTTCGATCAAGAGTATGCAGGTTTTCAATTTTAAGCCTTTGGATTTCGTCCTGTCATCCATTATAAACAACAATTTGTCATTAGAAAAAGACATTACAAGAGTATTAGGTACGGGTTTAAAACAGAAGCAAGCTTTCCAAACTTCAATGGAAGAAATAACTGACATGCTCCTTAGCAGCAAGCTTTCCTTCAAAAACAAGAAACTCCTCCTTTTTTTCAAGTAAAGTTTCCCTCTCAATTATAGACTGCAAGGTTCAAATAAACTTGTGAAAAGGGTGAAATGTATGTAAATGAGTGCGGGAAGAAATTGTGGGAGAGTGATACCTTCTCTTTTATTGCAAGAGCTTTAATATCAAGTGCCATATTTGATTTCTCTTCTCTCAAGGAAGCCCAGTCTTTGTCAAGATTTTCTCTTGTGATCTCCAACTGTTTCTCAGTTTTATGTAAGTCTTGTAACCTCTCCAATATATGTTCCTCTCTCTGATCTAGAGAGACTTGTCTCTCCAGCAGCTTTTCCTGCTCTCGTTGAAGCATTTTCTGGGACTCAAAAATGGATTGTCTATCCATACTGATACTTTTTTCCTTGGCATCACATCTATAAGAATAATTATCATGATCAAGTTATGAGTAGAAAAATTGAGATGCATAACATTAGAAAAAAAAGTGTTTACATAAGTCCCTTGGGAAATTTTTCGAACAAACCAACAAAACACACTGAACAACAAATGAAGCTATTTCAGCCCACATCTGGTTGGTTCAGACAGCAGCAACCTCACTTTTGAGACAAGACACTACGCCAAGACAGCTGGTTGGTTCAGTAGCAACTGCATGCAAGACTGGTGAATGCCTACTAGAGAATTTCTGACACTACGCCCAAGATATTATAAGGTAATAAGGGTGCCAAATCTATTTAGGCGATAAAGGCAGTGACATTAGAGGTTTATCTATATGTATATATATGTATACATGTGTATATACATATATACAAATATATATATATAATTATATGTTAATACGATATATATTTATGTGTATATACAAACATATATACATGTATACATATTTATGTAAATATGATTTTATGTTTTATTTATGAATATATTGATAGATATCTTATGGGAAAGAGTTAACATCACATTGAGAGAAAAAAAAAGATTAAGACTTAAGAGAAAACTGAAGTTTTAAGTATACAACATATACTTATAATCAAAAATGTTAACCATATATAATAATATAAGTGATAGTGAAATATATGTTTACAATATTATTAAAAGGGTGCCCACGAATCGTTGATTGACATACATGGTCAAGTTGCAGAGGTCAAGAGGGCAATGTCTTTTGGGGGCTTTCAAAGCAATAAAGCCCCCCCCCAAAAAAGTCATGAATGACACCTTGGGCACCTAGCTAGGCACCTTGGTCACCTTGGCAGGAGCCTTGGGCACCTTTTGCCTCTCCCCCCCTCCCCACCCAATAAGGTGCCCTAGGAAGGCGCTGCTGGAAAAACGCTGTGGAGCCTAGGCGGGCGCCTTGAAAACTATGATCTAGGCTAAGTTCCAAAATAACCATTTAGCAATTGGTACAAGGCCATAGGAAGGCATGGTTCATAGGTAGGAAGCAGCCAGAGTGGATCAGCGAAAAGCTACAATCTATGAGGTGCTCAGCTGGGCAGACAACATGTTTGAATATATATGACACCAATCTGCAAATTGAATAACATCTTTATCTACCACAAACTGCATTATCTAATATCTTCTCCATGACTCCAAATCCAAATTCAAAATATCATATTCCTCAATTAATAGCCTTATTCACAAGAATGGTAAAATGCAACTGGTTGTTTAAGGTATTAAAACAGAAAAGGAAATAGTACTGGCAAGGAATAAGAAAAAAGATAAAAATAAATGACAATGGACAATGAGATTACGAAATGACTATAAATCGAGTTCAGTTGTAAATTAAATAATTACATAAATTATAAAATATAATATGCATGGGATTACTTATACAAAAGAAACATGCGTTTTCACTCTTCTTATTCCATATTCATCTACTTTTATCTTTTTTTAAGTGTGGTTAAACATGGTTTCTAAATGTGCTGAAAAATCATTCATTGAATAAGAAAATGATTAACTTAGATTCAGTAGGATAGTACCAATTAAATCAGGTGCAAGCTTTCATTTATTACTGATTCACTGAAGTAACTTATCAACTTGCTACTTCATTTTTTTATCTGGAAATACTCCCAAAACATTTGGCATATTTCACTTTATCATAATTATGAAAATAAAATCCTACTATTTTTATAATTCCATATCTAACTATATAAAAGCGGGGTGGATCTATGAATATGAAATGTTGTGCAAGTATCTAAAGGAACTAAATTTATAACTAATATAATATTATATAATTATAAAATATATATTAAAATTATATAATTATAATAAATAATAATTTAATGAATTTAACTAATAACTCAAAATAATATAATGATTAAAAATAACAATATAAAATAAAAGTATTTATTAAAAATTTATATTTAAATTCAAATTTATTGAGTAAAATAAAATTAATAAAAATATGATAGCTTATAATTGAAAATAAAAATAAATTATTTACTTATAATTTTTTAATAAAAATTAAAAATAAATATTTAAATTATAAAAAATAAATTAATATCAAGGTTAAAGTCACATTTTATGATATTTTCTACAGAGGTTTAATTAATTAAATCTTTTATTTATAGTTGAAAGTTACTGCAGCATAGCATAAAAGATGAACAAGTTAACTTGCAGTTACAATTAGGCTATATATCAATTCCCTCTCTCTAAAATAGAAAATGGGGGACTGCACCCAGACGTGCCTGTTGTGCCTGAATAGCATTCAAGACAGTGCAGATGCTTTAGTCATTTGGCGGACCCTAAAAAGCCATGGACAAGCTGCATGTTCCGTACATTGCAGTTAGACTGTAGAGATAATTGCATACTGAGAATTGAAGAGAACAAAACGCCTCCTGAGCTCATCTTCACGTGCCTCAACTTGTTGTAAATTTATTGCAGCAGTCCTCTGGTAACGGCTTGTTTCCGCTCTCAAGGAATCAGCTTCTCGTGATTTATTATGTGCTTCTTCAATTGTTTTCTGAGCATTTTCAAAAGTTTTGTATGCCTCTGCAAGCTTATTCTCAGCAGCAACCTTTGCCTCAGAAGACTCCACACGGATTGAATGCAAAGTCTTCTCAAGCTATGTAAAAGGGAGATTGAAGAAGCAATACAAGATCAGTCACTCATTACCAATGTTTAGCAATGCAACTCGAGTTTAGCAAACCAAAATAATTTGTTCATCTTTCATCATTCAGATACCATAAAACCTCAAAAGTTATAGACAAGAGCAGCCATTCAAGAGACCACATGGCATCAGGTTATAAAATTAGAAAGTTGCTACATGGATGTAAACTGAGTTACATTGTCTACTCCAACATCTATAAAACTACATCCATCAGGTATATCAGAAAAGGCTTGGGTACCAACCAAAAATGTCAATGGCAGCACAGAGTATAATTTGGCTTTGCAGAATAATTTACAATTGAAGCTTTTGCTTTGAACCAGGCTGATGTGAATGCCATGAAGTCCAGTTCATCAGTGTTACCCATTACAATTCACATGTTTGAGAAGAAAGCTAGTTGACAGCATAATTAATGTACTACAACTTGTCAGAAAATCTTGATGTGCATAAACTTAAAGTCAATCGTGGCATACTGTGCATAATTTTTGAAAAAGCACAGACAGAACATGGAAGCAGGAAAACAAATTGACAGGAAAAGTGAAATATACGTTCCAGAACATCAGATGATTTTGTGCTAATCAGTAAATGTTGCACTAGTCCAAAGGTCATGATCAAGGGCCAATAAACATAAGTATCTAATGAAAGGTGATGCCTAAGTCAACACACGAAATATATCAAAAGACTTACACTTGCAATACACTCCTTCTCAATGGCTAAAGACCTTATAAGATTATCCTCCCGCTTACGCCATTCAGCCAAAGTAGATGATTGTGCAGCCTGCTCACGTTTGTATGCCAATTCAGCTGAATCAGCAGACGCTTTGATTTGTTCATATTTGGATATCAAATCCTTCTGCTCTAGTATAAGAAGTCCCATGTTGTGTTGATAGTCATATATCTGCATCAACAGACAAATGTAAGTCTATGGCACAATGTTCTCCTGGTTGAGAGGACCAAATGCTCGGAATAGGCAAACTTGACAAGGAAGAATACCAATACATCTTCAAAACTATGAACACATCAATTTCACTATCCCTTCTACAGATGATTTCTAGACGGAGAAAATATATAAACAAATCGAAGGACATAACATTGCCTGCATTGAAACTTCTAAAAGATCGGCTACAACACTTTTTTTATTCAGAGACCGTGAAAGTTGGAGAGGGAGACATGCGACCCTTGACTCCCATCTCCTTGCATGAAAAGATCCCACAAACGCCGCAGCATTTTTCACTCCTACGATGGGATAGCTCAAAGAGAGCTGAAAACATCCCACTCAAGCACGCAACGTGTCGAGTTCTAATATATGATCTAAGGAGCCATTTCGACGATTACTTCAAATCACGCGTATCCGGCAGAAAAGGCGCAAGCATTGAAACAGTTAGAAGTATAATCTAGTATGAGCACGATCTGAACATACAGAAACGAATTCCAATTCTGCGTTACTCACGTATCATGTAAAGTTCTTGTACCCTCATAGAACATCCATCAGATGGATTCGTCATACAAGGGGAAAGAAAAAAAAATTCAACTCTAGCTTTCAGTAGCTGGAACAGCCCTTTCTTCCGGTAAAAGAAAATTTCTCAACAAGTAATCAGGATAAAGAAAAGATAATAAAAGACGGAGGGCGAGAAAGACCAAGGAACCAGACCGACCTGTGCCTCGAGCTTAGTGATGTAGGCGACCAGAGCAGCCTTGTCCCTCTTCCTGATCATCTCCTCGTCGAACCCGGCTTCCTTTAGCCGCCTCCAGATAGCCTCGTCCGAGAGGCCGTCACCAGCCGACGATCCCGACGGCCTGAAACTAGCCGGCGACCAAACCCTCCTGGCAGACCCCACCGCGGACCGCTTCTCCTGCTGCAGAGACGGGGTCGCCATCCCTGTAGGTGCCACGCCTCCCGGAATGCCTGGATCTTCGCCCCCGTCGCCCGGAGGAGCCAGTAGAGACGTCCCCTACCCCCTGCTTTCTCCTCTCCCGCCGACTGCCGGACGAGTGGACGAAAGCTTCTTTTTCTTCGACCACCACAGCGCCGCCTCGCAATCAAGTTGTTTGGTAGTCCTTGGCGCACTGAACCGGTATTATTTATTAACTATTGAGAAAGAATGTACCCAAAACTATATTGTAATACATGCTTAGGTTGATTGTATATAAAGTCAGGATAAATTTTTCTCTTGAGAAAGAAAATTCGTAAGTTTCGTAAAAGAAAGAAACTAACGGAAAGATTATGAACGCACGTAAAGAAACTCTAGAATTCACTCTACTTTATATTGTCATTGAATATTTAGTAAATTTTATAATCGATAAATTTGTCTAATATAACGATTCCGTCGAATACCAAACTTAAAAATAGTCAGAGTAGAAAGGCAAAAAATTATCAACGTGTATATGAACTGTATTGTTGAGACGTAGGAAGAGAATTGAGATACCGTCATCAAAACATTGGGACAAAATTTGTCCAACGTCAGGATGAGAGAGTGGATGACGAGGTAAAAGGTCAAGGATAATAAAATTTTCGAAACAAGACTTGTATATATGTTTAAATAGTAGATAGATTATATATTAATCAACAGATATGAATGACAAATTTCGGGTGCAAATTATGATGTATCCGTGATCTTATATGTTAGATATAACATATAGATACGAATGATTTATTCAAAAAATTTAAATCATCTTCGTTAACTTAACAACCAGATCGAGCAATGGAATAAGTTGTATTAATCTTACAAAGTATAAATCTTACACGTTCAGCGCCGATGCTCGCCCATCAACCAATAAGAGCTAGCCACGTTACACACCCTGAACACTGATGTATATGACCCACGCTCCAGCAAAGCATTCCATCTTTTTCACGCGAGGTTGCCAAACGTTAGCTTACCGCCGGAGTAGGTCGGTGGGGTATGCGGGGCAGAGTGCAGACTGGTGCGTGCCCCGTGCCGTGACGGCGACATGCCTTGCGAGCGAAGGATCCGACGATTGCGAGGTATCTTACGTTGAGCTGCGGTGACCGGACGCAGGAGATCCGGAAGGCAGTTTGCCGCCAAGGGAGCTTAAAAAGCCTGCAACGTTGGAAATGCTTGGAATGTTATACGGTCGTAAGTGACGTACGCTAGCTGGATTTTTTGAAACAGAGGCTCTCTCTTGCGGAAATTTGCAGAGAACCCCAAAGTGCGCCAAATCCTCGAATCTTGGGATTCCTTTGGATGGATTGAAGAATTTCATCCCCTGCGAGATGTTTGGGTAAGTGCGACGTTTTCGGGTAAAATTTTCATACAGGATTTTAACCAGAAAAATCTAAACTAACGTTACTTTAATCTTGGGTTGAAGAAAATCTAATTAATTTACGTCCCGATAACATTATTAGATATTTCTATCATTATTAATTTTAAAATTGATATTGATAAAAATTATTAAAAGGTATTTGTTTAATTATATCAATTTTAAAATTTACAGTGCAAACAAAACATATTATGTGATACCACTGTCCACTTGTATTACTTTTGATATTGAAACTCCAACCTTTAAAAATATTAATATCAATATTGATATAGTACCAAAATTGAAACTCTAACCGAACAGGGCATAAACTAACCTTATTTTAATCTTGGGTTGAAGATAAATTAATTAATTTAAGTAATAAAATGGTTTGTTAATCAACTCATTATTTTGTCAAAAACAACGAATATAAGCATCGCGCTTGTTACAAGGCAAAAGGATTAGGCATCACAGATAGGAAACTAATAGGGTTTGATTGCGCAATATTTTTTATATAATTTTAAAATAAATTAAAATAAAACTTGTTTGATTACAATTTTATTTTTGATACTATATTAATATTGATATTAATATTTTCAAATATTAGAATATAAATATCAAAAGTAATACAAATTGACACTTGTGTTACGTAATATATTTTGTTTGTACTACAAATTTTAAAATTAAAATAATTAATCAAACATTTTTTAATAGTTCGTATCGATATCGATTTTAAAATTAACAGTGATAAAAGTACCTAATAGTGTTATCAAACAGGGTGTAAACTAGCTAACTAAGAAAAGAAATGAAGTTGACATGTGATCACAAAAAAAAGTGAGAATATGCATGACTAAAAAAAGATGAGCTGTTAACCTATTAATCTGCTATTCATTTTCAAATATTCTTAACTTGGGTTCTTTCCATCCTCTCCCATTATATTATACCGAGTCACCGACCGTTAACAAGTTTGCTTATTTCAGTTTCCCCCCTTGTTAATTTTAAATTGTTCCTTACAATTTATGTAAATTTTGTGATTACATAAATTCACAAAATTTATGTAATCACGACAAAGAAAGGGAAACAGATAGTGAGCTCTAGGCCTAGATAGTGTTGCCGAGGAGTAGAGGTGGGGTGCAAAAACCCAATATAAATTTTTAAAATTTTGATAAAAATTAATATATTCAAAATTTACTATTACATTATAGAAGTTATTGCAATCAAAATCAAATATTTGCAATAACCAAGTTATATTTTATCATTTATTAAATTTTCTTCTATCTATCTATCTATCGTGTAGTCAGAGAGTAAACTGATATAATTGCTCTGTCCTTCATAAATCTAATGAAGAAATTCCTCCAGCATCTTACTTACACTATTTTGTGTATTAAATCATCTATGACATAGAAAGAGAATAGTAAATTAGTATCTTGATAAAAATATCTTTGATTAGATTAGGTTAAATGAAACTGAGTTAAATTTAATATTAAAAATTAGCAAAATTTTTATTTTCAAGTAGAATAAAATGTTAGTGAGTTTAAACAATTTATCGTGGTTACAAGTTGGCCATATTTATATAAGAACAAATATGTAGAAAAACATAAAATTAATATGCGTACTAACCTTAACATGTTTTAAATAGATGATTTTTTTAACTTAATACGTCTTTGTTTACTCCCGACCGTCTAGGCAACCGAAGCAGGGAAGATTACTAGCTGGTATATATAGTCAACTAATTTAATTGTTACATGGACCCAAGAACATATGTATAAGAGCAAAGAGGGATGGTGTAAGACCAAGATGCTAGAGTGAGTAAGAAACGGAAGAAAGAAAATGAATGTGGATCACCTCGGACACCATGAGAAGAAAACTCCATCGGTATGCAATCAACAGTGTCTACCTGATCACCCTCACTTAATATGTTTTTTTACTCAATCATCGCTCTACCGTGTGCGTAGGCGGTGAGGGATCGAGCCCCACGTGTCACCCTCACTTAATATGTTCCGCCGGATCTATCCGAAGACGTGAGGAGATACTGTTGTAATTTTTTTTGTTTCTTACTAAACTGGACATATTGTTACTTATCCCCTGCCTCCAATGCATACGATTTTACTAATGCGTGCTTATAGTAACTAACATGTGTCTATACTTACTAAACTACCTATATAGTAACTAAACTATGCCTATATAGTTACTAATCTATGCTTATAGTTATTATATCAGCAGTTTAGTAACTATACTAACGGTTTAGGTTGGTAAATTGGACATGAACAGTTTAGTAAATATGTGCACGGGTTAGGAAGTTGGAAGGTTAGTAACTATATTAACGGTTTAGTAAATATACGTGCGGGTTAGTAAGTCAAAAAATTAATAATTATATTAATGATTTAGTAAATATGAGCATGGGTTAATAAGTTAGGGAGTTGATAACTATATGGACAATTTAATATGTATGTGTGCGGATTAGTAAGTTAGGAGAGAGGAATTAGTAACTATGTGAACGGTTTAGCAAGGCATACACCCACATTAGTATTGTTTTCTGATAATTATTAATTATATGCGCGATTTAATAGGTATGTGCACGAATTAGTGAGTCGGAAAGTTAGTAACTATATAAGCAATTTAGAAAATATGCACATGGGTCAGTGAGTCGGAGGTTAATTATATAAGTGGTTTAGTAAATATGTATACGGGTTAGTAAGTTGATATATTGGTAATTATACAAACAATTTAATAACAAATAAAAAAATTGTTAGCCCACATTTTTAATCTTGTGTGAGAGATTTGACGAAACATCTTAAATGCGAGTGACCAAGTGGATATGTTGATTGGAGATCAAGAGAGTATTTTTTCATCTTCTGTGAGAGATTTGTCGAAATATCTTAAATGCGAGTAACCAAGTGAACATGTTGATCGAAGACTGAAAGAGTTCTCTTCTGAAGAAACTTAAGATTATCTGCTGTCGAAGAAAATGCGTTCACTTGGTAACTGTGTTGAAGGGAAAGAAGCGGAAGACAGCTGATATGGTAAAGGGCATAATGGGAAAATAAAAAAAAGGAATTAAAGAAAGGGAAACGAAGGGCGACGCAATGAACCTGGTGCTCAAAAATTTTAATTTTTTAGTTCTTCTTTTTCTCTACAAAAAAGCGATGAGATGTGTAGTCCAAAGCAAGCACGTGCATATGTGACTACGAGGAATTACTTGGTTTCTTTTAATCAAAACAAGTAAAAGAGAGAGAGAGAGAATGGATTCTTTGAGGCCGATTCTGTTTGTGGCTGCGACATTTCTTTCTTTGTCCACGGTCGCACAAGTGCAAACGAGTTGAGTTGAATCGAGTAGTACGGTGTTTAAGTTCGACTCGTTTATTTTACACGAGTTTTAATTCGAACTTGAATTTTAATGAGTATGTTGAGTCTTTGTTAAAACTTGGTGTAATATTCTGGAATTTTGTAGCATTATTTAGGTTATTATCATGGTGTTTTAATTTTTTTCAGTGTTGCACTTAAATTATTTTTAAGATGTTTATATAAGCAGGTAAATATTTTTATTTATTTATATTATGTCTTATTAATTTAGTGGATCATTTATAATTGATAATAATTATGTATTTAGTCTTTTAAAATTTTTCTCTCTTCTCAATTAAATCTCTTTTCTTTTTCGTTTTTATCCCTCTGAATATCTTATGGGGTATTTGATTGCATGATAATTTTTTGTACATTTTCATGATAAAAAATTGTATTAAAATAAAAAGTGAACCAACTCATGACATAAAATTATCATGTTTGGAGGGATGTGATTACAAAAAAGAGTAACTACCGCACATGACCAAACAAAGTGGGAGACCACTAGAAAAAAGAAAGAGGTGAGACCCTCTTTTTTATTTAATAAGAAAATCACTTTTAAAACATAAAATTGTCATGGTTACTCTTTTAATAAGTTTTCTTAAAATTTTTAAAAATTAAAACAAAAATCTTGATTATCATGCAACCAAACACCCCGTTAACTATGCCTCCTTCCATTCTCTCCTTCAAACCTTAGGTGCGCCGTCGCCGTTCTCTCTCTCTCTCTCTCCGTGTCGACGTCTGGCGCCCGCGTGCGCACTCGACGGCATCGCCGTCTCGCATCCTCACGTCGCTGTCTCTCTCTCATCGCCCTCCCGAGTCCCGCCTCACCTCGTCGTCAGCCACTCCTCTCTCTCTCTTCGTCGCCCACCGAGCCCTCGGCCAGCCCGCCCATGCCGTCGCCCACCGCCCGCCGTGCCCCTCGTCGTCGCCCGCCTGCGCGACGCGCCGCGGTCAACTCCCACCGCCTGCCTCCTCGCGCGCCGACGTTCGCCGCCTCGCCATCCGCCCTCGTCCGCACTGCCGCCCTCGCGCGCGCGTGCGTGCGCGTCCTTCGCCGGCGCCGCCCCGGTCAACGCGCGCCTCCGCGCGCGGCCAGCCGCCCGCCGTCCTGCATCATCGCGGCTGAAGCCGCCTCCGCCCGTCGCGCGCCTCCCCTGTATTATTTAATTTCTTAAATCTAAAGCTTTCTTAAAATTGTGTTGATCAATACGATAAAAGGGGTGGAAAAAGAACAAAGGAAATAGTAGCATCCTACAACCTTAATCCAATAGTAAATTATAATAGGACGTTTGATTATGATTTTTTTCTCTCTTTTTTACCTCAATTTTAAAATTAGGTTGTGTTAATTGTTCACATTCTCTTTTTAAAAAGTTGCACCTTCCTTCTTTGAGCTCTCTTGAAATCAAAATATTAATTCTGAGATGGGCGTGGCCGAAATAATGGTCGCGTGAGAGATAGGTATATATGGAGGGGTCCCCCCCTGCTGCTTCCCGTCGAAAACAAGATAGTATTAATATTAAAAACGGAACCAAAAACCCTTTTGGCGAGCAATGTATAATCTCAAAAGAATCATGGAAAAAAATTTCTTGATGATAAGGAGATATCAATCTTTACATGAATGTAGTTTTTATAATCTCAAAAAAATTCGACAACTTTTACTAGAATGAAATCACCGTCCACAGCTCTTTAAAATGCCATCAATTAATTACTTCCGACCAAACCACCTCTCTAAAACTGCTCCGAGCCGATACCCCTGTCAACGTTACCTTGATGCTTCGAGAGTTTGTGGTACTTTTGCGTGTCCTGATGTGGGTGTCTCGATGCGTTCCTCCACAACTCCAATTTTTACTCCTTGCCGATGTTGGGATATGTTTTCGATCTTCCCACGGTCTAGTTTGTACCATGGTATACGGGGTTGGCAACTCGGTCGACCGGGTTGACCAACTCGGTCGATTTTTGGGCCAACCGACCCCGACCTGGCCCTGTCACCCCGACTCGATTAATATATTTAAATAAATTTATTATTATCATTTTTCCCAACTCCGACCCAACCCCAACCAGACCCGGGTCGTGACCCAACTGACTTGGGTCGGTTTTAGGCCCGACCGATTCGGTCCCTACCTCCGACTCCGCCTTCCTTGGTTCGTACATCCCACGCCACCTACCCGCAGAATAAAATTAAAATCTACCCAAAAGACATGATTGTGACATCGACGTAGAAGAATTGCATCGTAGAAGACAACTGTAGAGTCAGAAATGAAGCACAAAGGCTTTCACGGAGTGGAGTGGTCGAGAACCGCGATCGTGGAATGCAAAGAACCGAGGAAGGAAAATCGGCCTAAGGAAAACAAAGAGCCGATCCATCAAGGAGCTGATACGAGATCCGCCGCAAGATTACGTACGTCAAGCGCAGCATATTCGGTCCGCATCAGGGGCGGCCAAACCCAAGGGCCCGATCATGGAACAACTTCTTCTGACGGGCGAGGTGAACTGATCTCTCAACATAGAATGTGTATTCGTCGGTTATATATCGGCACGGCAACGCATCATCATATCAGAGTGGCGCATGACAAAATCCCTCGTCACCGCCGATCCCCTCAGACGGAGACGCAGGATAAAATCAAGGAGAATGTAATAGAAGATCCAACTTTTAAATCTCACTTCAACGGAAGGCCGGTGTTAGAAATATCTTAACAAGAGACCCAACTTCACACGTTGTTATAACTCTCACCCCAGAATGGACGGTAACCATTACATGGAGTGAGAAAGATTCTTTTGTGCCCTGCGAGATGTTGAAAGAAAGTCTTCTGTGCAAGGTAGATCTCCCCGGGATCTAGAAGGAGGAGGTGGAGGACGGGCAGGTGCTGTAGATCAACGGTGAGCGCACTAGGGAGCAAGAGTAGATGACGGATGTGTGGCACCGCATGGAGTAGAGCAGTGGGAACTGGGAAGTTTCAAGCCGTCCTCTCCGGCTGCCGGAGGACGCTGCGGTGGAAGAAGTGAAGACCGGAATGGAGAACAGTGTGCTAGGGGTGTCAACGGGCCGGGCCCGGCCCGAGGTCGGCATGTTTAGGGTTCGGTCCAAAATATATTGGCCCGGCTCAATCTGGCCCACACTACATTGTTGGCTCGGCCCGACTCGATCCGCAAAAATTATTGACTTGGTCCGACCCGGCCTGACCCAACTATATATTTTATAAATAAATATTTATTAAATATAATAAATTTAATTATTTAAGATAATATTATAAAATTAATAATAATTTAATTAAAAATTATTTTTGACAAGTAAAAAAAAATTTTTGACATAAAAAATTGAAAGTTATTTAACCCGTTTCAGTCCAACTAAAATTTGTAGATCAAAATCTTTGTCCCGTCAAATGACTCGCAGCTGACCTGGTCCGCAAATCCGTGGGCCAACCCGGCCATTGCCACCCCTACTTACAACGACGGTGCCCAAGGTGACGGGGAAGAAGCTCAGGATCAAGTTTGCTGGGATCTCTAGTTAAAAGAAACCTCCGGAGGTGCCGCTACGACGACGAGAGAATACGAGGCGAGCCGCCGCAGGGGGTTCGATAGACAGAGAAAGGGGGAAGTGGGATGGAGTTCTGTACTGTGCGGGTAGAAATGGAAAAAAACGAAACAAAAATCACAGTTTGTTAACCGTTCGTCACGGAATGGGCCTTCGGTTACAAATTTTATATTGACCGGGTTTTTCATAAACAGTATTTAGTCATTGGGTTTTTTAATAAATTTCTCTCGATAATTGAGTCCCTAATTAATTTTTTCGAAAATCAATGAAGAATACGGAAGCGAAAAGCAAATCATGACCAGAGCAGCGGAGGCACGCGGAGCGGGAGAATGATTAATCATTTTGATAATTGAGTCCCTAATTAATCATTTCCTATTAAGTGGAAATGAATGGGATTAATCGGATAAACATAATCTCCCAAGCGATCTCTTGTTATTATTGACTAACTGATGTTGTTAAATTGGCCTTTTTTTATTGATACAGAATGAAATTAATGTGATATAAAATATGCTGCGAAAGTAAAATATGATTATTTTATCTTAATACCAGTGAATGCTGTAAAATTAAACCGATAGATTTTGAATAAGATTAAATATTTTCTTCAAGTCAGACATATTAACGATATTTATATATTTTACAAAATAAAACTTATTTTAAGAGTTTTTAAGAAAAAATATATAAATATATACTACAATTTAACAGAATGTGATTTAAAACAAACTAAATGGAAATGTTTATTTACATATGTACTATATGTTGATAAAAATGATTTATGTCAGATCAAATTAGTTTAAATCAAATTAATTTATCTTGACTTGAAAGGTTGTTTGGTTTGATTTAGTTTGACAAAAAGAAGTCAGAAATTAGATAGTGGCGAGGTCCGTATGCTTTGCGAAGGGATTCATAGTAAAATTGGAATTAGAAAGTATGGGAAGATGAAATTGACGGAAAGGATAAAAACTTGACTTATTAACAGACGAAGGATAAAAAGGTAAAATAATGAATCGATGGGTCTAAAAAATAGTACAAGATGATAAAAGTCAACGCAAAGAAACTCCAAAGAAGAGCTTTCCCAGACCAAATTACCCACAAGCAATGGTAAAAAGAGCACATCCATGCCCGTTGACCTGAATGGACAGCACATCACCTATTGGAGCAATGCTCTTCCCGCTCCAGATCTCCGTAGCCTTGCACGCTCTGCTCAAGTGCCTTGCATGAATAGCATTTGCCATATCCACCACCTTGGCAGACGCTACTGAGATTGTGGGATTCAGATTGAAGATTGCAAAATAGACTTCGCCTGCAGGAGGCAGCTGCATTAAAGATCTCTATTTGCCCATCCTCCGGAACCATCAATGCATCCAACAAGAAGTTTTAATGAAGGAATTCCACATCTAAATTTGGATTTTTGCTAAAAAAGGAACAAAATGTGGTCGACAAGGTCAATAAGATGCTTAAACAAGCGCATTAAGGGGGAGGCTGGCACCCACTTAGGTAGCAAGTCTATATATTGCATAGTACCAAGATGGCTCAAAATGATTCTGGTGCATCATCCTATCGGGAGTTTGACAAATGGAATCGTTTTATTTTTTGGTGAAAGGAGCTTAGAATTCCTACGAAGGCATGCTGTACACAACCACCTATTACTTTGCTGGCTTATATTCACATTCCTCCACGTTCTTCATAAAAAAATACTGCATTTGATTGCTCAAAATTGTACTCATTAACATTCTATACCGTGTGACTTTGATCTTCAATTTTTTTACTAAGCCCACGTAGGAACTTGAACTAGCTGAGATTATGAAGTTCTTATTTCTTCATTTCTTCAATCCGGTGGAGAAATGAAAGATTCTGAATCACAAGCTAACATTGCAAATCATGGTTATATGCATAATCTTTTCTAGTTCAAGCTCCTTATCTTTCAGCCAATATAACCAACTTAATCTGGCTAGACTGGGTATTAGTTGGATTTGTTTGAATAAGCTATGCTGCATGACAAGCAAACTGACCTTTTCTTCCGCTAGCAATCCAGGATCGAATTCCATCAGCATCTGGACCACCTGAAGTATTCTCATCGAGTTAGTAAGGTGCCAACATTCACAGATTAACACATAAATATGAAATTAATAGCAAACCAAACTATACAATATGCAGTGCTTACCCTTCTCGGTTTTCACTGTTGCACACAAACCAGAGTAATTGCTCGTTAGTGTACCATCATTATTTAAACTCCACATCTGTGATACACATTTTCGTCAGTTCCTTCATCTTTGCAACTGACAAAAAAATGATTGTGTATTGCATTAATGCCTATAAATGAAAATTACATTCTTTATAATTGTATCGAGGATAAAAGAAACAGAAAATTGCAAATAAATAAAATGGTGGGCTTAAGGTAGTAACCATGGATTATAGAATCGGTTGAATCGGATCGGAATTGGGCAATTCTGGAATTGGATCAGTCGAATTTTGCTTGAAAGTCCGATTCTGACTTAATTTCCACTGGAATCGGTCTGAATAGGTTGAATCGGATCAGAATTGGAATCAGAATCCTGATGTTTTTAGATTTTTTTTAAATATTCAGGCCAAATTGGCTGGAAATGAATCGAATCGGCCAGGATCAGTCTGAATCGGAATCATAATTATTTAAATTAAAAAAAAACGATTCCGGATTGGTTTCTCTTCCTGAGAATTGGACCAATCCGATCTAATTCGAATCAGATCAATCCTGACCGATTTGGTGACTGATTCCGATTCGGAAATCCTTGGTAGTAACTGATTTGTTAAACTTGAGCATATCAATATCTCAGATAAGCAGTCATCTATCAAACTGAAGGAAATTGCAGAAAATTATGAACATAATAAGTTTTCTCATGGGAGAAAACCACTGCATTTACTATGACCAAAGATGAAACACATGCCTCATGTAGAAGCCAGACAGACCTGGTTGGCACACCATTTGCAGGGTGATATAGAGGCACTTTTCGCTACTGATGAAGTGATCTTACTTGAAGATGCATCTAAACACATATCTGCTTTCTCATCCGAGACTAAATGAAGATTCCCTTCATAGCGCTCTTTATAAATAAGCTCCTTGTCACTAAAAATGATAAGTAAAATTATTAACATCTCATGTGAGTTTTAAGTGAGATGATAACAGATTCAAAATCTTACGTTGCCAAGAGAGGTTGCCTCCCAGAAAGACAAAATGGTGTCCTGTTTCTTTCCTTGTCATCCTTCCAGCATATCAGATCTCCATTTTGGCCATAGATTTTCTTATGCCAGCCCTTGGCTTTTGGAATCTCACAGCTAGTTAGGCATACAACCCTGTTGTCTGGTATGTCCAAATCATCTAGATCTGTAACTTCTCTTGTGATAGAAGAATGCTGCCACCTCTGATGAACCATATGTTCAGTGACAGGAGAAAACTACATTGTAAAACACGTCATTGTCAGGTGATACATACCTTGAGTGGCGACTATAGTTGCCACCAGAAAAAACAGTTTGAGGAGAAACAAATAAAAAAGAATAGCATACCTCCATATTGTTTTTACTGAAAGAGTTAATTTCCAATATGGTAGGATTTGTTATGACATTAAATGTGCTCTCATCAATATTTTTTAAATCACCTCCAAAAATGAGAGGAGACTTTGCCATTGACCACAAGGTAATCTGCATGGTTGTCAGTCATCAGTTTAAGAAAATTGCACTCAGAAGTTTATGTTTGAATCAAAGATGGTTAAACCTGAGTCTTTTGTTCATCAGGGGTAAGTCTACATCTTCTATGGGGACCTTGATTGACACCTGTCAATGCAGAAAAATGTACACAAAGAACAAAAAACATCCACCAATTAAAAGTTGTTCAATTTATAGCTATAGAAACTTCACACAAAATCATTTTGCCAAACATTATGTTAATATGCCACATTTCAGCATATTTTCTTGCCTGGATCAGTTTTTTTCAAGATGGTCAAACCACCACAAATTCCATTAATACGAAAAGTGGGTACAGGTAAAAGAAAAAACAGAAGACAAGGGAGTCCCATAACTCTGCTACCGAGTTAGTAGGAAAGTTAGGAGTTATAAGAAGGCACGAAAGTGAGAGAATCTAGCCCTGAAAAAAATCCCATCCAAGCGGTTGCCAGAGTGAGAAAGAAACCAGTCTTTAACACATGACACTATCAGGTAATGGCTTGCCTGGATCAGTTAGCCACCCAAGTGGCAGCATGTCCAAGTCTGGCCACGAGCTTCCATGCAAGCCATCTGCTCCTATCAATTGGGATGCTGCAAAATCCCTACACAAAAGTAAACATGAAAGCTTCTAAAGAGAAGATGCTCGACGAATAAAATATGACATAATACACATTGCCGGTTCAATGACATCAATGTACCTAGATACATCAAAATGGGACTTCACATCATTCCATGAATCCCAGTCATCAGCCGTTATTCTATACATATTGACAAAAGCTCTCAATGGTTCTGCCATAGCAGGCGTAGCAACCTTACCAGGAGATAAAGAAAATATTATGGGACGCTCAATTTCAGAGAGAATCTGAAAAGGATCAATATGGACTTTTAGGGACAGTAATGTACATATTCTATTATTAAACATAAAAGGAGATGACTGTTACATAAAAACATCATGTACCTCTGAGACTGTCACTATTTCGGCTGCATCCAAGTCCTCCCCAAAGACACAGTCCAATTTCACTGAAGAGGAGAAACAACCATTAGATTTAATGGACCATAAAAACAATCATTTTCAGAACATAAAGAAATTTTCGAGTTCATCAGCTTAACAACTTCCCTGCTGAAAGTTGAGTTTGGTGAGTAAGATCCGGCAATCAAAAAACAAGTGTTCCCATGGACTGTAGAATCAGATAGAAAAGATAGGATATCAAGCAGTCTAGGCCTCTAGATTAGGGTAAGATCAAAATAAGTTTTCTAGCTTTTCGTCTTTATTTTTATAATAAGAACAGGAACTGAACCACTAGATCCTTAATTAATTTGGGCTGAAAATAATGCCAATCTAAAAATTCATATCTGCATTGGCAAACCCTGTAATCAATGAGAAGTGATAAGAGTCAGATAGATAACTAACACATCCACGTACAGCAAAGATGGTCATATAAGAATGACAAGTACAACTTTAGAACACAAGGTTACAAGTAACTGGGGTATAGATGACTCGACTTACCAAAATCAACTCCCCAGTCGGCATATTGCCGATATAGAGAATGCAAAAATGCCTTGCCTGCAGCCAAATTAGTATTGACACTCATAAAGCCGTGAGGCATCCAAGCACATGCCCTTTCTCTCATCCCTATATCTTTGGCATTCCATACCCGATCTTGCTCTCTGAATGGACTACCCTGGCACATGTAAATCTCCTGTCAGAATTTGAATACAAAAGATCCACAAAAAGCATGGCAAACACAGCACCCAGCATTGATCCCTTTGTCAAAGAACATAGGGCAAAAAAACATCATCCTTTCCTACATTCCCACCTTAGAACAACTAGCTTCAGTAGTTTTCACAATGAACAAGCCTAGAACAGGTGCAAAGGCATCGATGTGCTTCCCACTAGACTATGCAAAATAAGATCTTTTGCCACTACGTATCTGATGAATGAATAATATCTCCATCTTAGGACGTTCACTCCAGTTTCAAGTGAAAATCCATTTCTGGCTTAATGAATCTATCAGACTCTGTTTCCCCTTGAAATCCAGAGCAATCTCCATCAAAGCGATAGATCTATACCCGTTTCATCCTTTTCAACACGCAAACAGTGAAGAAGAGAAAGCAAGAGGGATACCGTTCGGATGTCCAAAATGGGAGTGCTAGCATTGACCGCTTGTGCACTGATTCCTCTCATGGCATGAATCCCGAACTTCAAACCCATCTCATGGACCATCCTGGCTACATCGGCAAAGCCCTTGCCGCCTCTCGAAGACGGCCATCTCTCAGGGTCAGGCATCACTCTCCCCCATTCATCGAGATTATCAAATCCGTATGCGTCTGTGTATGACCCCTCCGCAAGCCTCCGGTACCAGAGAAAGTCCACCACAACATACTAGATCAAATAGATCAGAAAAAAAACGATTTTGATCAGAGAAAATCCATTCCGGCAGGTCTGATAAGAAGCTACTCTACTCTTACCTCGTAGCCGTGCCGGAGAAGCCTCTTGGAGACGACCTCTGCGTTGGCCAGAAAGTCCTCTTCGTTGATGATCCACGAGTAGGAATCATACGAATTCCATCCCCTCGGAGGCGTGCTCGCAACCTGGCCCGGTAGTACAGAAGCAGCTTCCGGGGGCCTGTAGACATGGTCATCTCATTTCATATGAAAAATCACCATCAACATTGTCTTACATGTCTGTCCTCATCCAGACATTTCCACTGTAGACTAGAGTGACTGATGATCATTGAGAAAGCACAGATTTTAGATGCTCTTGCCCCAATTAACCATCGAGCAATAGCTGCTCGCTCAACAAAGATTATTTTTTTCTGGATCAGATTGCTCGCTCGTGATGAAACTACAAGCTATTACGGGCCCGTCGGAGTGAAGCCCACCTCTAAACAATCAAATCTACTAAATATTCTTGAGATACTCAACAATTAATCTCCTTTTGCGCAATTACGAAGAGTACCCTCCCATCACTTCTATCATTCGAACAAATATACATAACGATCACTTATCTGAAGAGTGGCCAACATTTTTGTTAAGGCTGAACATCTATCGATTCGGCCCTATTTTGATGGTCACTGATAAAAGAACTGCTCAGAGAGAGAGAGAGAGATGGCACCAACCTGCAGAACTGGAAGAGCAGTATCATGAGCAAGAGGAAGGAGGCACCAAGAACAGGGAGAAGCCGCATGGCTCCTTTCATGCGGGAAGTGGAGAAGAGAGAGCAGCGAAGAGGCCGGAGCAGAAAATCTACGCCTTGACTCTTGAGTGAAAACGTCGTTGAGGTAAATATGAGAGAGAGAGAGAGAGAGGATAGGACATCTGCGTGGAGGAACTCGTTCTTTACTCCTTTGGAGACGGCGGGGGAGCTTGCAGTTGCAGAGATCCCGCCACGACCGCTTATGACGTTATCCTGTCGTCATCTACCGTTATACGGAATGCTGCGAACGCGTCGATCGGATAAGGAAATTTAATGTTTATTTATTTTAATTTAGATAAGAGTTAAAAATTTTGATTTTGATAAATATAGAATCATAACTATAATAATAACTGGACTTTTCCATTAGCAACGATTTTCGTTAACTCCTTCCGAATGTTTGGATCCTCCTGTGACCATGTTAAGGTAACTTGAGCGTACTTTGCGTATTCAAGATCCGCGACATCAGAGTTTTGACTTGTCTAACAAAAGACTTAAAGGGTGTCGACTAATATACTTAAATCAACGAATCTTTTATCTTTTATAGTATTCTCGATTCTCACAACTTTTACTTTATCCCTTTGTACACTCGTCTGGATTTTTATCTATTTGTGTGTGGTTACATATTCACCGTAACATCTATATTTCAATTACACTCAATTTTATAGTATGTTTCTTTTTAATTGTCCAACACTTGCTATCATAGAGCAGGATGAGTTTATAATCATGCGATAGAATTTTTCTTTCAATTTTAGAAAATTTTACGATTGCGTAGAATCTTCGTTAAGTGTCTTCATTTCAGCTAACCCACTTTAATTCTATAATTGACTTCTTCATCACATTCTCTATCCGTACGTAAGTTTGAACCAAATATTAAATTAGGTACCTAATAAGAGGACATTTTCATGCAAGGTTACTTCGACCTTTTTAAGTTTTAAGATTTTGCTAAATATGAAGTGCATATACCATGTCTTCATCTTATTAATTTTGAACATTTTAACTTCTAATACAGATCTTTATCATTCAAATATCTTATTAGTACTTTCTCAGATCTCGTCAATTAAGATAATATCATCGGCGAACAACAGACATCAAGATAAACTTTCTTATATATTTTCAATTATCTCATCCATAACTAGGACAAAAAGATACGAACCGAGAACACATCCTTGAGGTAGTCCAATTGACACCAAGAAAGTTCTTGACTCTCCTTCCGAGGAGAAGACCTAATGAAATATCAATAACAAAATGGATACATCGTATTGTATTATTAATCATACTCTAACGAAACACAACATAGTATCCATTTTAAAGCATGTAACGCAAATAAAACAATATAAGTATTTACTTTTATTAATTTTGATATTGATACTCTCTCTTAAAATATTAATATATTATCAATTTTGTTACTCCAACAAAAAAACGAAAACTATGAAATGTCCACTTTTAACTTTTTCAGATCACATTCCCTCTGAACTTTCTAAAATTCTACTTGAGTTGAAAGCCTGTTACTTTTAAAATTAAAATTTTAATGTGTTAGATTTATAATTAATAATTAATATGTGATAGTTTATTAAAACACAAGAAAGTCCCCCTTACCTATCTCGGTCTGCGGCTTTTGCAGACGAGCTTATTAATTGGCATTTAGGGATACTTTGGCATCAAATTATTGTGCAAGATAAACATCATTTATCCCCTAAATTTTGGAGATAATGTTCCGAACGATAAAGGGTGGTAACTCCTAAATTACCTCTTGAGCCACACTCATTTGCTTTTGTTAGGTGTTAGCGAAGAGAATTATTTTCAAAAAAAAGACAGCTCCTATCACCCAACTGAATAAATTCAAGAGCTTTTTTTTTACTTTCTTATAGAAAAAAGTGAAAAAATATTTCGAAAATTAGAGAGAGAATGACACAATTTAGTAGTTTTACAGAAATCATCAAAAAGTACAAAGTTGAGCTTCCAATGACTTTTGTCAAAGATTTTAACTTCCAGCTGCACCAAATGGGACTTAAGAATGGGAGGTTAGAGACATTTGATTCAGTTGAATCAATGTTTAATGTATGATTAAGTCGGGGATTAAACGTTTCGAATCGTTTGATAAAAACAATGACTTATAGATTTTGTAGAGATCTAAAATTTTAAACTATTTGACAAAAGTCTGAAAAAAACTTTTGATGACTTAATATAAATTTTTTAATCTCCAAAGATAAGACAATTAACTTTTTTAGAAGATAAAAAAATCAGAGGTAATATTATTACTTTATTCATTCGAATTAAGCCTAACTTTTTACTTATTTTAAGTCAACTAAATGACTGCCATGTTAATGAAGCAAATATTAAAGATTTGGGCTTTTAAATATCAATCTCTATATTTATTTATATTTTTAAATATGTTTTCATAAAATTGAAGCCCCTAAAGTCTTATTGAGAAATAAATCCCTAACATCTGTGAACCCTTATAATAATATTAGTTAAATATTTTTAATTTTATGTACCTTTTTAGGAGAAATTGATTTTCGTTTCAACTAACAAAATCACTTTAACCATTAGTTTGTTGACCAAATTGACTTCATACATAGTTCAATAGTGTAAAAACTTACAATGTGTAATCCGCTCTGTTTTTTTTATTTATTTTGCTTTTTGGTCAATAACACTACTACAGTGCACTTCATTAAACTAAAGGTTACAAAGTCGGTGCTATATATTTCCGGCCACCTCCGGATACAAAATGAAATTAGTTGTCTTAGATTTTAAAACTTGCCTTGATAGCAAAAGGGCTATTATATTGCAGGATCTTGGGATGTGAGAGAGAGAGAGAGAGAGAGAGAGAGAGAGAGAGAGAGAGAAATATTCTTGTTCCTTATAATAAACTTAATCTCCTCAATATGACTCTTACTCTCTTATGGGGTGTTTGGTTGCATGATAATTTTTTGTACACTTTCATGATAAAAAATTATATTAAAATAAAAGTGAACTAACTCATGACATAAAATTATCATGTTTGGAGGGATGTGATAATAAAAAAGAGTAACTACCATACATGATCAAACAAAGTGGGGGACCACAAGAAAAAGAAAGAGGTGAGGCCCTCTTTTTTTGTTTAAGAAGAAAATCACTTTCAAAACAAAAAATTGTCAAGGTTGTCAAACACCTCTTTTAACAAATTTTCTTACAATTTTTAAAAATTAAAATAAAAACCTTCATTATCATACAACCGAACACCCCATTAGGTCTCCAAGAAATTGGGCCTTCACCTTTGATAGCATCGACAATATATCTGAATAGATTTCTCTTGACTTTTCTCAAATTTTATCGCTTCCAAAATGGCTAGAGCTTCTGGTTGTTGTCGACAATTGCAATTCCATAGTCTTGTCCTACCTTGCAATAAAATGCATGTTTCGTCTCTAACACATATGTTTGTACTTCCTCCTTCCTCTTCCACTTACACTGTTGCATCAACTTGATCTTCCAGTAGTGTGTTGGTGGTGGCAGCTACAATTTCAGCTGAGTGCTTTTGTTGCTACGTGGATTAGCTCAGAGCCAATAAACAGGTTCAGATTAGGTTGATGCCCTCAAACACTGCTCTGCACCACTTTTTCACAAATGCCACATAATAGTTGTTGTTGTTGCTGCCATACATATAATAATTTTTGTGTCCTCTTTCTTTACCTGAGATGGTGTTAACTATTCCTCCACAAATTTCTTCTGGAGCAACAGTTTCTATGAATGAGGGGACCCAAACCTAACCCAAACCAGGTGGCTCTATCCCATTGAGAAACATAGGTTTCATGCCATCATTCATTTAAGCATATTCTACATTTGGATCCTTTCTCTAACCCTTCTACCTATTTCTCCAATTGTTGCTAAAGAACCGGATATGAATTTCCATAAGAAGAAAACTATCTTCTGAGGTAGGAAGTTCATGGTTTTGGGAGGAGCTTGATAAGAGACTCTATTATTCAGGAGGAGTAAACAGATTTCGTCGTTAGCTCTCCATCTGTGGTGTACGGCCATATTATAATGTCCATTCCATTTTATGCTATGCATCGGGAAGTTTAAATGATATTATAGCCTTAGCTGAACAATCCTAGAAAATGCCGTGAATCAGGTGTTCACAGATGTGTTATAGTTACCATTGGTTGTTGGTGGCTCTTCTAGATTAAAGATCCATTTTTGCTGTCAAGTATGTATGCTTTTACCGTCTCCTACTCTCCAGAAACTGCCCTCTTTATTTCTATCCGTCAAATGGTATGTTTTGTAGCATATCTTTTCAAGAGTATCTTGACCCATAGCTTATCAACATTTCTTACGAGTCTCTAAGTTAAGTTCATATGCATGGCTTGATTTATGATGCTCATGTACCTTATGCCTAGGCCTCGTTGACTTTTCTTTTGTTTAATCTTTTTCCACCTCATAAAATGAATTTTCTTAGCTTGATCGTTTCTGTCCCACCAGAAATCTCTCTGAATTTGCTCTACCCTTTGTAAATTTTTATTTGAGATAGCTCCGGTTGCCATAATGTGAGTGGGAACAGTAATAAGTGTGGATTTAACTAGAAGAACTACTCATCACCCTATGTTTAACATCCCAATCTTCCGTCTAGCCCGCTTTTACTAACACATCTTTCCTCCAATTGTTGGTATAGACTTGATCTTTGCCTACTTGAGTATAAAGGAATACCCAAATATTTCTCTTCTTCCTCAAGTTTTCTCATTCCAGTCATTTGTAGAATGTGTTTTCTGACTGTGTTTGGTGTCATCCACTCGGTTACAACAAGTAAACTTGAAAATCACATGATTGTCCCTTCCGAAATAGTAAGTGCTCGTGTTTGTTTATTACAATGGGTGAGACAGCATACAAGTTAATTGTTAATTTATTATTATATTTTAAAAATATATTTTATTAAATTTAGTTAAAACTTAAAACTTAATATAAATATTAGTTTATTTATTATGTCATATTAATTGTATTTAATGTATAACTATAAAATATTATTATGTTTTGAGAGTGACGGTAGATATATTTATTAATTACATCTGATCTATAACAAGAATATTAATTTATTTATAAAAAAATATTAGAATTTAATTGTATCAATTTTTAAATGTAATGAAAATTATAAAATATTAATATGATTTATATCTTATTTTTGATTACATGGAGGTAGTACGTTGGCCCCTCAAAAAAAATACTAATATACTTTTTATGAAACATTTTTTCCAGGCTATTATGGTGTTATTAAATATTAATTTAATTATGACATTATGCTAGACTATTATTATATTTGAAGATAATATTACAACTAATTTATACAAAAAAATAAATCTACTAAAATTTATTAATATTAATATATTTATTATATTATATTAGTTATACACATTTTATACAAAAATATTATTATATCTGGAATGAAAAAAGTATTGTGATAAAAAATATTTATTATATTTTATTTATGACTACAAAATATTGATATGTTTGGAGTGAAAATTTACTATAGTTTACTTATATTAATATTGAACTATAATATAAATAATAATTTATGAATATTTATATGAATTTATATTTCTGGCAGAACCTTCGCTAGAGTCAATTTTGGAGCGGAAATGTAACCATTTGTGAGAATCAGATCTTCGTTTTTCGAACAGGACCTTCATTAAAGTGGGTCGACTTAAATGGATCAGCTGTATTTCACCTTTTCTTTGCCTTATGCCCTTTTTGGTAACAATATTAAGGTCCTGTATCACAATCAATTTCAAAACTAATATCAATACAGGATGTTAGTAGGTGTTTGGATAACAGTTTTACTTTTAAAACTAATAGTCAAAAAAACACACAAAATTGATACAGGTATACACCTGTATTAAAATCGATATCGCCGGATCCATGGTTGGCTATCCACCTAGCTCGCCATCGTAGGTTTCATCTTCCCTCGCGGCGTCTCTCCCCACAGCGGATGTCCCTCTTCCTGTGGCCATGATCCTCGCGGCGACCACCCAGCATCTAACGGCTGAGATCCTCGCGGCGAACGTCCAACCCTCTTCCCGAAAATCCTCGCGACGACCTCCCAGCGCCGAATGTCCATCTCCTCTTCATACGGCCAAGATCCAATCCAGAAAGGCAATAGCCTGCGAGTAGTCACCGGCGTCGATCGCCTTTGCCACTCAGCTATTTGCGCCGTCCACCCCCACCGCCACGTCCATATCCAAGAGGAGAGGTACCGCACCACATACGGCTGTCGCCGTTGGATTCCGGCATGGGGAGGTCGAGCCCGATGAAGAGACCCTGGAAGATTTGGGTGCCAGGGTCGCCGGCGCACTGGTGGAGGAAGGAGTCGAGAACCTCGCGGCGGAGCATGGAGATGTGCTCTCCGGGCTTTGGTCCGGCCAAAATCGACAATCAGATTCGAAGATGAGATGATTCTCATCCGCATAAACCAGATCGGCGAGGAAGAACTCCTCAAGCATATAGAGGGGGATGGCGCCGCCGTAGGGCTTGGCACAGGAGGGGCACGTTCTAAGAAGTGAGTCTTGACGCCACTGGTAGCGAGAGCCTCTGCGGGGGAGGATCCGGCCGGACCGCTGCCGATGATGGTGGCACGAAGATTGCGTTGATGGGCAAGGAAAGGGCTATGGTCAGTTGAATGGCTACCGTTGGCAGCACTGGTTACAGAGTAGCGAGGCTTGCGGAAGCCAATAGCGGGAGATGACGATCTCAGAAGGCGGTGGGAGTAGCCGGAGTAGGAGAATTGGTCGTTGAAGGGTTGCATTGCCGCCATGACTACCAGGCTGCAGCACTGAGTACTGGTCTGGACCATTCAGTAAAGACTCAAGATGGTAATTGAAGGGCACACAACTGTACTGCACTGATACAAATTAATTTTATGTTTATTGCACCTATGGTTGAATTTTATGATTATATGCCTATAAAAAGCCTCAACAATGAAATATGAGATCTTGACATTTCAATTTGTTGAAAGTGGTCAACTTTGTATCAATTTTTATTTTTATTTTTATTTTTATTATTTAAAATAAAAAATTTAAGTATATATTTATATTTTCGATACTATAAATATTTTTTATATTTAAATAATATATTTGATATTAATAAATAATTTTGACTATAATCTATCAAAGTACTTAATAGTGATTTTGATATTAAAATTATATTACCAAACACCTAATATCAATTTTAATATTGGTATAGTATTACCAAACGTCTAAAGAGATTTGATACTATCACTTTTAATATTGATATTTCATCATTTTTAGAATATCAATATAAAAATTGATATTATATTGATTTTAATATTCTAACCAAACAGGCCATTAAATTCCAATACTCAATGCCAAATGTCTTACATTGCTAAGAATCCTCAATTTAACATCTATCTGACTCAACTTGGATGGTCATGGTTTTGGTTTCTCTAGGTACGTGGCATGTGATATATGTGTGATATTGACAATGAAGTCTTTAAAGGAATAAATTATACTACAAGAAAACAGATCTTTTACCTATCAAAATAGTGTCCGTGGGTAAGTGAGATTCGTAGATAAATCTATCATTACCTACAAACTCAATTAGATTGTCCAGAAAGTCTCTACGAGGTTAGTTTGGTTAGGGTATCAAATATGATACTATATTAATATTGATATTAATATTTCGTGGAGTATTCATATCAAAATTAATACAAATTGACACATGTATTACATAACATTTTTTATTTGCACTACTAATTTCAAAATTGATATCATTAACCAAATATTATCAATATCAATTT
Organism: Cryptocoryne crispatula var. balansae; assembly: GCA_036172225.1. Classification (NCBI taxonomy): domain Eukaryota; kingdom Viridiplantae; phylum Streptophyta; class Magnoliopsida; order Alismatales; family Araceae; genus Cryptocoryne; species Cryptocoryne crispatula. Next base: position 40,316,854 of record CM069922.1, on the reverse strand, counting down.
TAAAATTGATAGTAATAGAGGTGTATAATATATAATGTTATCAACTAGGGTAGTCTTAGATAGAAGATTATCAACATTGATCTAAAAGATTTCAATATTAAATATTATTGAATTATTAGGGTTTTACGTAGCCAGATAAATGTATTTTTTGTAGAATGGAATATGGTATAGGACCGACCCAATACCTATCTACTTGGATCATTGAGGATCATCCACTACAAGAAAATTGGTTTCTAGCAACAAGACATTGGGGACGGCTTTGTTCCTAATAATGATCTTTTGCAAGGGCTTCATAAAATCAGATGCCTACAAGTGCATACAGGCAACGACTTAGCCATGATTCAAGAAATCCAGTCATGGAAAAAATGCCTGACTAGAAGTTTTACAAGAATACTAGTGAGAGCTAATGGCACATTACACCAGGGATGGCTTAAGCCATCACCATTTCAGGATGAAATTGCCCATCCTACTCGCCAGATAGACAGTGGCAACGATTAAAGAGACCATCGCTAATAATATTTTCATTTTAAACCCCCCCTCTCTCTCTCTCTCACGCACGTGCGGCAAACCACTGACTTAATGCCACCGTTAGTCACCGTTGTCATCACCACCACCGCATTATGCTCAGATCACCTTATAGAGGTACCTACAAGTTCTAATTTATTTGGTTTGATTTTCTTAAGTGTAATTTTTTACATTTTAGTTGTTTTAGGGTTTATTAGAGTACGACCTTGTTAATTGTGTTTGTTTAGAGTCTATATTATATATGATTTTAAAAGGTTAATTTGGTTGTTTTAAAGTAATGGTTCTTGTTTCAAATTATACGATGAGGGGCTAAGGGTGAAAACTAAAATAAGGATAAATCAATAAATCAGTTTGATTTCCAAAGTCGCTTTCGAAATAAACCAAATTGGCAAACCGAATTAAACCAATTTGAGTTGGTTTATAAGGTCTTTCAAATAAGCTAATTTGACTTGGTTTCAAACTAGTTTGGCACTAGTTTGATTTGTAAGCCCTTTAAAACCAAACCAAAGTAATAATTCTTAACTATTCCAAACCAAATCAAATCAGTAAATCAAATAGCTAGACATGTTTGATTTGATTTTCAATGCTCTTTTTGAATCAAACGAAAGAGGTAAACCAAACTAAACCGATATGGGTTGGTTTCTAAGGCCTTTCAAACAAATCGATTTGGTTTAATTTTTAAATCAAATCAAATCAAACTGGTAACCGGTATAGTTTAGTTTCTAAGCCTTTCAAACTAAGCTAAACCGATTTGGCTTGATTTGTAAGTCCTTTGAAACCAAATCAAAGTGGTAATTCTTAACTCTTTTTAACCATGTTTCGTTATATTTTTAAGCCCTTTCAAATTAAATCAAATCAGTTTAGTTTGATATGTAAATCATTTGGAACCAAACCAAAGCGACAATTCTTAGTTCTTTGAAACCATTGCTTGATGCATTTTGTAAGGAATCAATACATGACAGCAAAAAAAAATTGATTCCTTAAAATCATGATATTTACCTTGATTAAAGCCGAACAAGTAAAATTAAGAACCGAATATAAAGTAGAACGAATGTACCTTATGGGATTTGCAAAATCCCTCACCATGGATGAAGAGAGGACGTTCATTCTTGCTAAAAATTGTTCAATTAGACGGTCTCTAGCGGTATCCACACGATCTGTTTCAATAGACGAGTTCTTCCTTCCTTCGGGCCTTGAGAAACCTTCTAGATCCAAGCTTGACAATGAGAGATCACCTTCTAGAGGAGAGAGAGGAGAGAGAAAGGCTTCTTGGGACGTGCTCCAACTCTATGGCTTGTTAGGGTTTGGCTTCATAAATATTTTATTTATAGAAGATGGATTTTTTCACAAAAATCTAAAACTTCTATAAAATGACACCCATGCCATCATCTTATTGACCATATTTGATGTGTGAGACCCACTAGGCCCAATAGTCAGTTTGGTTGAAACCATAATTAATTTAAAAGAATATTTCTTTTAAATTAAATCAAAACTGTTATCTGATAATAGTTTTTACGATTTTTTGTTCATAAATGGTACAATAGGATCCTCAATGACTTTGGAGAGTTAAATAACATTCGTTGAGCCTTTCTATCATCAATTACCATACAAATTTAAATCTTCGTTCATACAATATCCCGGTCGATTAGGGGTTCGGCACCGACTGTCAACCCCTAAATAATCTGACTCTATAGGTTCCTATACTCGGGTTTAGATCAATTGGAAAACTTCTTTTCCAATTAACCTAAGTACTTTGGCCAAAGATTTAGAGTACTATCTCATAGGACATTCTCTCTCTTCTACCGAGAGTGAACGATACCTTGTTGTCCACTCAATTGTCTTCACCAGATTTCTCTTAAACCCAATATATCAACTATATTGGACCATGAAGATGGTGATCCATAAGTCAATAATCAAAGTACAATATATGACTAGTAAGACATCTTGGGCGACTCAGGTCAAAGATCCAACCGTGCTATTGTGAGGTAAGAATAACTTAACAAACAGTTTGGTAGGATACCGACCAGGTTTGTCTAAATTGGTCAATTCAGTGAACTCATTCCATTAATGAGCACCTATGTGTGTATCTTAGTGTCCCCACACTAATGACCAATAAGATCGATCATTCTCATCACATGAGAAGACATCACACATACTAGTCTATTTAGATCATTGATGTCCTATCTCGAGGATCCTATGAATAGAAATATTTAGATCACATACCTTTAGAAGATCAATCTCATTATTATGATCTCATCGTAATTCAATCATCATTGTATGTGATCAATGACTTCATTACGATATACACTTCTAATAAGAACTAATAATGAAGATTTATCTAATTAATTGAATGAGATATTACTAAAAATGTCGAATCATATCATATATGATTAACTTATAGGGTATACATTTCTATCACATTTATATTGCCAATTAATTGGGGTTATTTGTAATCTTAGAAGGTTATTCAATTATGAGTTTAAAATTTATCATTATCCTCTCAAATTGATATAAATTAGAGAGATTATTTTTCCAAGTTAGGCCGTTGAATGCATCTGCTAAGCATCTCGTATTCCAGACATGACAGCGGCTAAGTCCTTAAAACATGTAGTAAATTTAGGATTTATACAACTTTTCTCTTATCGCTTATCATAAATTGATATTCAGTAGGATTTTCCTTAAGAATTGCTACCATTTTTAGCGAAGAGGATTAACATTTTAACTCCGATAACATGTTTGATTATAGCATGATTCTAAATATATCCTTATAAATATTAAAAACCTTGGTAAATTCCTTAAGGTTTTGATAATTGAAAATAAATCCATGTTGAGTAAGAACCCTTAGAATAATAGTTCAATTAATTGTTATGATGAGAATGTCCCTCTATAATTCTATCTGTCTTTAATCTCTCCTGCACATCTTTATGTCTCTAGAAAAGTTAGAGTATTCTTATTCCTGAAAATTAATTCAAAATTATTAAATATTGCCTTTTCATTTTTTGTTAGGTGGAGATGCTTAAAAAATGATTATATTTTTAAAAAATAATATTTTTAAGCTTTAGGAGGACATATTTGCCGCGCAATTTATCTATATTTAAAATGTATATTGTATCTAAAAATTATTATCATATTTGATCAAAAAAATTAAGGGAAGGTTCGTATAAGACTGAGGTAGCATCTCTTTTATATCTAAATAGAAACTCTCCACAAAATTATATTTTCGTCGTGATTGTCAAAGATCATTTTCTGGTAATCATGCTAGCAAACACCATAAAATTGCAAATGGAGTATATCCCAGTTCATGTTATTAATATATAAATGGTATAAATAGGCTAAATAAATACTTTGGTACTTTGTCACATTTTTTTTGGTTGATGGCGCAACGACGCGCTCGAACTGACTGTCCACATCCAGGACTGGTTACTTATGGGATCGAACTCGAGAAAAGCTTCCTCGGGGGACGGAAGGTGTCCACTCCACTAGAGCGCATGGACTGTACTTCGTCACACTAACCTCGGAATATGATTACACAAAATAGCAAGAGGGTGGTAGAAAATAAATTTCAGGAAAATTTAGAAATGCCTCAACGGGGAGTCTTTGGTTGTTGAGTTTTTGTTACAATTTTATTTTTGTACCAAAACTTGTTAATAGATGTGTTCGGCGATGGTTATACGTTTTCAAAGACTTTCTTTTTCGGGCAAAAAAAAAAGTGGAACTCTTTCCCTTTTTGTCTTTAGTGGTCTCCAACCTGTCATCGCATCTCCCCAAACAAGATTATTTTATGTCATTGTTTTTAGCTTAATTTTCATTTTAATATAATTTTCGTCATAAGAATGTACAAAAATTATCATGCAACCATATAAATATTTATATTCATATCGAGTATCTTATCCCGCTATCCGCAATGAGTCCGACTCTTGAGTCTGACCTTTAAGACGAAATGTGAAAATTGGACTCAAGGTTAATATCTTTTAATACTACCCTGACTTTACAAGTTAGGATAATATACTTCGACCTTGTTTAAAAGATGTGATCGCTCACCTTAAATCGTTCATAAGTCAAAGTTTGATACTCTGATTTTAAAGTGAAATGATAAATATTTGATTTGCTTAAGATTTAAACCACTCCGTGCCCCTAAAGTCAGAGCTAATCAATCTAATTTATGTTATGCGAACCGGTTTTGTCGGACTTTAAAAATCAATGTCTATTACACATTTTATTTGCAACTTTATTAGTTTTAGCTGGTGGAGTCACAATCCCAGTGGTGGCTTGCATGACCCAGAAGATATGGATCATCCAGTAACCAGCCACCCTTAAATTGAGAAGGATAATAATTTCTCTATTTCACCAAGTGATGCTGCTGCTGCCTCCTAAATAATATCATTTAACAAGAAGATATGAACATGGGGGGCAAGGGTGTTAACAACTATCTCTGCTGCATCAGGATGAAGAAGACCTACGCATGATTATGCTCTACACATGCATGGTGTGAGGGGGTTCTCCCACAGATCGTAGTTAGGAAAGGTCTCCTCCGGAAGACCTGTTCTTGTCTGGTGCGAGACTACAACATCCTCCACAAAAGATGCCCAACCCATGTAGGGATCACCAAAAGATTTGGACATCAACCCCTTGTCCGGTTTGATCGACTTAAGCCGGTGGCCCATGTACCTGCGGGCGCCTATGATCAGCTTGGCGAAGTTGCCACCGTGGGTCATCACAAAGACATCTGATTTCAGGCACACCAAGAAGTCCAGAGCAGCCAAGCTTGTGACATGCTTTCTGAAACGGTCTAATTCCTCTTTGGTTGCTAGCTCCTCCTTTGTGACCTGAACAAAAAATTTGAAATTAAGGGCTTGTTTGTTTTATTGTAATTCTCTTGTTTTAAAATCGCTTGTTTAGAAACAAGCGTTCCTTTTGGGGGGGTTTAAAACAAGAGTTATGCTTGGTTAACTTTGTAAAAGAAAGTCAATCAAATAGGGGACCACATGACTAACATGATTTTACAACTAAAACATGTTCTTGTTTTGGGTTCCATCCCTCGTGTAATTTAAAACAGTAGTCATTGCAAAATACAATGTTTTACGTTAACCCAAATACACAAATCTATATGGAACAAGTGCACGATTTTGCAGAATTTTACAATTGAACGAGCGCTAAGCAGAAACATAAGAAAATGACTTCATGATAAAGCAAGAAACAAGCATATCAGGACCAAATAAAGAGATCAATCACTACACAAGTTCAAATCCTCTCTTATAAGCTATCTGTGACTTGACCTCAAAGGTAATGGTAATTTAAACCGAGTTTTGAAAGTAAAAGGTAACCACAGCTGACAAGTACTAAACAAGACAACAATATTACAATAGTTGGTGGCAAGGCTCTGTGGTATTTTCCAATGGAACCGGAAGGAGTGACGGGTGAAGAGGAACCCAGATGAGCCAGCCAACAACAATGAAAGGGGCACCGGGAGAAGGTTGGCAACAGCAGGAGAGGCGGGAGGTACTCTAGGGATCATTGGAGGGGCTAGGGAATGCCGCTGATTGATCGTTGGCACAATGGCACTGCACGGGGTCCAAATGGGCTTCCAAAATCGCACTTGAACTGATGATGAGAGAAAGTGTACCAGTGTTGAGCATGCTAGAGACACCTTGTCTAGGCATCACCGGACAATTTGAAGAGCTTGGATTCCCCCACGCATAGCGCAATGATGCTGGAAGAAGTCTAGTAGATGTCCAGTCATCCGACAATGCCGTTAGGTCTGTCGGGGATTCTTGGACTGAACGGGATCATTGAAGGATGGAAGGTGATACCGAATATGTAACCTATGAAGGGTGAAAGATAGAAGATGAAGAGAGAGGACTACCGGCCTCCCACCGGGGGTGGATAAGCATATCGGCCTCCTGCCTCCTACTGGGGGTGATGTGAAAGCTCCATGATGAAGGGGGTGGAGATGCCAACGGGGCCAAGCCCCTCTACTGGAACCAATGGCCAAAGGAATTTTTTAAATGGTCTCGCAGCGTTCTCCATTCCAATGTATGGGCCTCTCCTCTTTATATAGAGGCCAAATTACAAAAAAAAGAACCTCTAAAAGAATATTTACAAACATGTCCTCTAAGGACAAATATGCAAAGAAGATGACTTAAAAGGTACTCAAATATTTACAAACAAGTCCATAAGAGCAAAATTGCGAAAAAAAAACATAAAACCTATTGAACTGAATCCCCATCAGAGGTGAGGTTATTAATTTAGCTTTCTTACCTAGTTTAGGTTGGCTCTGAGGTGAGTAAGGCAGGTGAATCAGGCCAGATGATCACCTAGACAAACTAAGCGAAGGAAGCAATCACCTCAAGCATTCATGGCCAAGGCAGGATGCCCAGCCATCGTCTTGACGCATCACCTAGGGGACTGAGACGATTGTCTTTGATAACATAGGTCTCCACCTCTTTCCTCTGTATCATGTACCACCCTGCACACCCTATGCAAGACAACTGCAAGCCGCAAGCCCCATTCCCATTTCCGTGGCATCACCTCACCAGTTCACCCTCTCATACTGAATCTCAACTGCCCTCCATCCCTGTACAACCCCATCCAGTAGCTCTGTGATCCCTCTCCGCCAATATTGACCCCTTCACCTTCCCCTTTGCCACTTAGCTGAATCACTACACCCCTCCAATACATACCCAGTGAACAACATCTGCAACCTGTGTGCATCACCCTTTTTCTTCGTATGCTCTATCATCTCCCCCCCCCAAAAAAAAAGAAAAAGAAGCCCACAAGATGCACTCACATCCCTTTGCACCTCTCAGATCCAACTGTCCCAAGCCAACTGTCCTCCTCTATCCTTCTTGAAACATGTTGCTACCCTCTCAGCCACCTGTTTGTGATACGATGGAACCCCTGGCCTGCCAGACCACCACCTTCTGCCACTGCATAACCGCCTTTGCAGAGCTGCCATGCAGCATACCAAGAAGAGCAAGAACCCTAACATAACATCCCCTCCTTACTCACCAGCCACACCCCATCCTACTTAGCAGTCCTCCAGCCGCATTCAAGCCATGTGACCTCTTCATCTGTTGTTCAGAGCAGCACTGAACACCACAGCTTCCATCCTTTCTCTGTCAGGCACTCCCGCGCACTGCAATGTCTGCCTTCAGTGGCTGTATGCCCGGGCCTCTGCCACATGCAGCTGTCAGCATCAAGATAGGTGCACTTGTCTGGCCGAATACCAGCTGGTTCTGATGGCCCCAAACTGGTTCAGATTAGTATTAGACTGTTCAACAGACCCCAAAATGGTCCAGCCTGCCAATTATTGCCCCCACAAGCCCAGACCCATTTCATCCGCTTCAACCAGTCTTATTGACAAAGTCATGTTTTGGTGGGTGTCCCTGAACTTTGTCCCGCATCAGATATCCAGCCCAGTTCTTGCCAACTTAAGTCTCGGAGGGTCCTCGCACTTTGTCCCACATCTTCACGATCAGATATTGGGGCTACTTCTCTCTGATATAAAGTTCTAAAGAATGCTGATTGGAACCCAGTTTTGAGGTGTTTAATAATAAGTTTCAATGATTGAAGGCTAAGATTCTTTCAGCAAGGGGGAAGTGGGTGTTGGTGTCATGTACTCGGTATGATCAAGATCTCTCTCTACTTCTCCATATTCAAGTGCCAGAAGGTATTTGCCAAATATTAGAAACTATAGGATGGCCTTTTCTAGAAAGGGAGTTATATCTTTCATCTTCACTGGGATATTTTGTCATATGGGATAATTTTTGAAGGCTGTAAGAGAAAGGTGGTTTGGGCTTTATTCCTTTGTATACAACGAACTCAGCCTTGCCATGCAAATGACTTTAAAAGCTGAATTTAGATCATTCCTGCTTATGGGCTTCTGTGGTTAAGAACAAATATAGTATAT